>JAOVYW010005599.1:0-12129 GCA_025775045.1 Hiodon tergisus
TCATCCTTTGTTTTCATTCGCCCTGCACTAACATTTCCCTTAATCAGTCGCTGGTGTTAGTCATTGTTTATCAATCACCTGCCCAGCACTCCCCTATATATGCTAGTCTTGTTTTGTCACTCATTGCCAAATTGTCTTGGGCTTTACCTAGTCTTTCTTGCTTAAAAGAAAACAAAAACCCAACTAAAAATGTTTATTATTAGTAATGTAGTCTCTACCGTTTGTTTGTAATAAGTAAAGTCCTTTGTTTTCTCTCATCCCTTTGTTTCCTTGTCTCTGTTTGGGTCCATAAAGCAACCTGATAGAACCAACCGCTCTAGATCCGCCTGAATGAGTAGTGGTCCTGCTCTGGCAATATTATGCAGATGAATGAATGCTCTCTTTGTCACATGTTTAACGTGGGTCTGAAAGTTCAAGTCTGCATCTGCAATTATTTTACTGAAACCTTTTATTTTTTTCTATAGAGCTGGCAGTATTTTAAATGTAGTGTTAAATGTTTCACATTGTTTGCCAAATGAGAACGGAGTATTGCGTTTTGTACCACGAAAAGAATAGTGTTTTTCGATTTCGAAATTGTGCATGAGACAAACGGCGCCCAATGTGTGATTAAGTAAGATTAATGAAGAGCCACTTCAAACATCTTGTTCTGCAAGGATTCTTAAAGGGTTACAGGTTATTCATTCACAGCATACATCTCATATAAACAAATGTCTTAATGGGTGACTTTACGGAGCTCTGCAATGCGCACAGTTAACTTTGTGTTCCTCTAAAAATGCAAGCGTCGATTCTAATGCATTTATGAAAACTGCATTTAAATGTCCAACAGAAAAAAATGTTGACCTACACATACCTGTTCTGAGACGTCCTCTGTCTTCATTTCCGTCAGCAAGTAAAGGGATACAAATGACGTTATCTTCGTGAAATTCGAGTTATTGAGCCATTTTGTCTGGGATGCAGATTGCTAATTATAATCAGAAAAGGCAAAAGTCGCAATTTTTATTTTTAATAGTTCTGCATTTACCTACCATATATTTACCAAGAAAATGAGACGTTAAAGAAATTATCCAAAGACGAATGCCTCATGTTCACCTTTTCTGATCATTGTGATACTTCGTGAGCATCTCTTCTATTACAAAATGACGCCAATAATATGAGGTAAAGACGTTCGGGAAGTAATTTTCTACAATTAGGCAGAGAAACGTGGGCACTACAGGCAGAAGAAATCTGCATCGTCCAAGCAGCCCATGCAGTTCAAAAATATTGGACAACACACAATCACACCTGGAGGAAGAGCAACAAGCGGGGAAATAACTTGAAACCACGGAGCAAGGATTCTCATTGCTCTTAAAAGCACTGCTCAATAACCTTCGGTCTTACCCCATTCCCCCAAGCCCTGGCCCAAAACACTAGAGTACAGATCTGTTCCGAATGGTGAGTGGATGGGAAACAAAAGAGTACATACAAGAGCGTTATGAAGACAGAGCAGTTTCATCGCCAGACATCCTAATCGGCTGATTCGATTAAAATTTGCTAATTTGACAGGTAAGTTTTTTTTTTTTTTTTTTTAAACCAAATTTTTGACAGGGTGGTTATAAGACAAGATCCTAGAAAACAACACGCATTGTTTTATTTCCGCCCGTTACTATAGAACGGTAAAACTGGTAATTTTCTATGTTAAGAAATACTTAAGAGTCACAAGATTTCAATTATTTTGGCTCAGGAGATCATGTGGGGATAAAAAGAAATTGGTGGCTTCCAGCCAGTCATATGGTTTAACCCAGGAGACAAAATGCAAACCATTCGCTTCGAATTTAACTAATTTGTTTTTTCAAACAATTTTTTTTATTTAGTTTTTTTTTTCTTCATACATCCGCTGAAAACTTTTATCCCGTGTTTCAGAGCTAAGTGGATGTGTTCTGTTAACCAAAACAGGTCCTAACTGGCTGGTGCAGAAGGAGATCAAACGTAGCACCGGTATTATCTGGACTAAGATCATTTTAACAGCAATGCGAATTAAGTCGCATTTACTTGGGAAAGCAATAGTCGCATGTACAAAATAATTATTCTTTCCCGCAAGTAACCCCCGAAAAAGTTAATTTTCAATACAACTAAACTTCGTGTCTATATAGATATATATTAGTGTTACAACACAAAGTTAATCATGTACCAAAACAAGCGCACGAAATTTCTTCAATTTCTGACGCCAGCTATTTAACTCGTACACAATAGCTAGAAGATGTCAAATTTCATCAAGAAAATTCCAAAAGCCAGTAGCCTAATATGCTATCTGATGTTTAATAATAATAAAAAATATATAGCAGGCTACTGTATCTGTGTGTTTTTATTTTTATTTAGCTAGCTATGTAAATAGAAAAAGAAAAGGAAAAAACACACACGCATTACCCTGTTGCTTGGTCTCCATTTTCAGCACAATCCCAGTAGTTTCTAAAAGCTCAGTTGTAACCAGTCCTTCATCAGCTGTGCGTCTTCTTACAGTTCCTCTCAGCCAGTGTTTACGCGAGTTCCTTAGCTGTCATTACGCCACAGCCTCTGTGGGCGGGGCTCATGTAGTCAACCAATGAATGAAGCGCAGACTCCCCCATAACAGGATGCATTTAACTTAAATACTAGGTTAGCTCATCCAGTTGTTAGCGAGGATTAGATATGTGTTATTTTATTTAGTCCTTTTGAATATACCGAACATGGTAAACATCTGCAGTAGCTTTCAACAGGCCTGATATAATAATGCATGTATCTGTATAACTAAAAAACTTTACAATTCCAATCAATCTAAATTTCATGTATACGTTAATCAAAATTCAACGAATGTGGGAATGACAGTTCGTAATGTACGCTATTGTACACCGAGTGCACAAGTAACACAGAGGTACCACGACCGGAAAAAAAACAACAATACAAAACAAACAAACAAAAAAAACGTCTAAATATTTAGATGAAGTTAACTAACATGTGAAATACGGAGTGACCTTGTCATGTTAATAGAAGCGAACTGTTTCTTATGTTCATTCTTCTGACGCACCGTGGTTGCAAGAGACTTCGGAGACTTTGAAAGGGGTTTAATTATTGGCAGTCGCACAAGTGACAGTGTAACACTGGGCGATTTCCCAGTGGAATGTTGCTGCCACATTCCTGAAGAACACTGAAAACCATTGTTGTACCCAGGCAGCGACTAAGCTACTAACAACCAACACACTGTTGGGAGGCATGCTGATTTTGTGGTCCGCTACCTGAATTCAAGTATGCGTCCAATGAACACACAACAATTACCAGAAAAAGAAAACAATTTAATCGAAGGTCGCTTACCGTTTATGATGGCTTTCAAATGTATTTTTTTACTCTTGATTCATTTTACTTTAAATCCTTTTACGAGATTTAGATACTTTTCCGCCGGTCCATTTCACTTATAGAAATAAATTCTCAAATGCTATTAGGTGTTAAAAAAAAAGTTATTTACATTTTTACCACATTTGTTTTCAAACTTTAGAAGTTCTACTTAATGACCTGGCATGTACCTGAATCCATGGAGCTTTGTATCGTGGAGTTTTATAACATAAACATGCAAATGAATCGGCAGACACAATATAACTGAATTCAAGCCTTCCTTTAATTCTTTGTTATTCTATACCAACACTTATTCTTTTTTCATAAGTTCCGCTAACATCAGAAGCAAATACAACGCCAAAGTTTAAAAAAAGAAAGAACTTTCATAGCTCGCTTAATTATTTCGTTTGGCCAAAACATGTGACCACACGTGTCGCTAAGACGTCGGGCTAATGCATAAGGCTGATGGAGCATGGTGAGATGTGCCATCTTATCTGCTCTTTTTGGTCTGAAACCCCTTTAAAACTGCTGAACAGTTTGACCTGGAGGAAGGTGTATGCAAAGATCCTATTTCAAAAAATCTTGCACTGATATTGAAATGTGTTATTAATGAAGACTAAAGATCCAATTTGAAGACTTCTCATGGAGCATTCTCTGCATATGCAAAATACAAGCAAACCACAATATGGTTGTGAAACTACGAAGAGGGTCGCTAAGTGACCAGCAGATGGCGGCAACTGGCTAATTTTCAAGCAAAAACGCGCAACATCAGCGTGAAAAGAATAGCAATGTTTACCATATTAGTTTAAGCGTAAGTATCCACCCAAATCACTCCACAATACTGACACCCGTGGTAAATATGAGGTTATTTTGGAAGACCCTTTACCATTCGAATCAATTTAGCTTCGTTCTATCAGTATCAATAAGACTTCCGGTTTGGGTTAGAAGTCGTTAATTACTGGGGAATAATGCAGGGGGAAAAAACCCGCTAATAACAGCGAATTACAAGTAGCCTATTATTTTAATTGTGATTATAGCCGAAATTCGAGCAAGAATTGTAAGCACGATAAAATCCATTTAATTCTAAAAACGAAAAAAATACTCTTATTTTTTACTTAAAGCCTCAATTAAGTTTTTTTTGGAATTGAGAGTTGGTTAAATTAATTCCATGCCTACATTTGATGAATAGTAACGAATCAAAACATTTTATAAAACCTTTCTGACCTATTAGTAAGGACGAAAATGTATAAAGTAATCTGTATCATCCAGACCATTATGCCTTCTCCACCAAACTTTTCAGGTAGCAATCTCTAGACATGCGCCAATCCCAGATTCGTCCTCCTGACCGCCATAGGGTGAAGTGTGATCATCACTCCAGAGAATGCTGCTCCAGAATCCAATGGCTTTACACCGCTCCACTTGCACATGGTGATCTTAGGCACGGCCACGGGAACCCACTTCATGAAGCTTGGTCAACGTTGCTTCTAGAGGCAGTTTGGAACACGGTAGTGAGTGTTGTAACCAAGGACAGACGATTTTTACCCACTACTTGCTTCAGCACTCTGCGGTTCCGTTCTGTGAGGTTGTGAGGTCTACCACTTTGTGACCGAGTTGTCGTTGCTCCTAGACGTTTCCACTTCACATTAACAGTACTACTTATAGTTGACTAGATTGACTAGGGCAGAAATTTCCAAGACTGACTTGTTGGATAGATGGCATTCTATGATGGTGCCACTTTGAAAGTCACTGAGCTCTTAGGTACGAGCCATACTACTGCCAATATTTGTGTATGGAGATTGCAAGGCTGTGTGCCCCATTTTTTACACCTGAAAGCAAAAGGTGTGGATAAAATAGCTGAATGCTTTGATGTCTTTGAGGATCTACTAGTCAAACCTGGTTTTAACAATAGAATTGTATTGTGAAACTTGCATTCAGTTGCCACTCCCTGCATTCAAGTTTCCATTTCCTCTGTTACAAGCAGATTAATGGTTGGGCGAAGAACAGTTTGAAAAGTTTTTATAACAAAAGAAAAAACTAAACAAATAACTTTGGTAATATGATTTATTGTAGAGTCTGTTTTTGTGGTTCCTGGTCATGATACTGCTGATCCAGCTGTTGTAATCGCAGACACGGGTGTACATCACCTTGTCACTGTGTTTCTTGACAACTAAATATATTTTAGTTTCTAAACAGTGAGTTTTGTCTTTATTCTTCACAGTGAATCCAAACAGTGAATCAGCTGCTTCAATAAACACTTGGCTATTTCTCTGACTCGAAATGATTTCTTATGCTTGGCAAGAACGTGGCAAACGCGATATGATGCTAATGTTGCTGCCTTGCCTCTCGTATTTGGCCTTATAAAAAAAGACTGCTTAGCAGGTAGTGATTTCAACTCCCATCCTTTTCTTTTCCGTAATTTGCTTTTCGGAGGAAAGTCCATTTCAAACTTCTAGTGTGTGGTTGTGAAATGCCTTTCGAGGCTATCTTTCTTGGCCAGCAAAATGCTAGCGGTGCAGATGAGGCACACATTTGGAGTTGGACATGACAAAATAATCCTCCCCCAAAATGATCCTATCGCAATTCCTTGTGGAAATTATTTGTCTACTCTATTTTTTCTTTCAAGTAACCATTAGATTGTATGCACTCTCACCTGTGGAGCCAATAAGGGGTCTAGTCAATGCTAGTCAAGCATTACTGAGCACACTTTATTATTATCAAAGGACTGCTTGATATGACTTGGCCTCGATACGTTTCCCTCTAAAACATCTCTCCATCGACTGTCAACCAGTTGGAGATCAAGTGGTAGCTAGCTGTCGCTAGCTGTTGGTTGGGCACCCTTAAATTAGCCTATTGCAAGAATAGCAGAACTACACATAGTAAGAATACACACAAACTTGTTTATTCCTCATTATTTGTACTTGTTGCAGTTTTTGTGTTGTTTAAAGTCACTTCAATGGAGAATGATTTCCTAATTAAGTGGGCAGTGACTTGTTTGTTGGTCATAAACTAATACACTTTAAATATCAGTCATCAAAGAGCACCACGAATATTGATAACCTTTGATACCATAACTAGTTTTATAGCATTTGAAGTCTGGTTTATTAACTTCAGCATGACCAAAGGCTAAAGTTCGTTTTGGTTTAGTGTGGCTTAGCAAAAATCTCTGGTTCAGTTGTTCACACCATGGGATTGTTCAGGCTTCTTTTAATCACTGGACTGGTTCAGGTGTCCATTTCATATACAGTAAGTATTCAACCCACCTTATTATTCATCCATGTGCATAGTAACAATGCGATGTCTTATAATGAGAGCAAATGTTGGATTTTAAATCATTTTATACACTTTTCTACAGATTCCTCTTTCATCCCACAACACAAAGGGTACTTATTACTTCAGTTGAACCATGATCATATATACAAATTCAATTTAACTTGCTTGTAAATGTATTTATTTGTTGGTTTTTCTATTTATTTATTTTCAGATCTGTATTCTGATGAGCAAAATGACAGACTTGGTAATCCCTACATGAATCTAGGTAGGTTGAAAGGCATCTTGGGTCATTATTTGTTGTCCAACATTTGTTTTCCTGCAAAAAAACAACAACTTGGAAAACAGTTTTAGTTTATTTACGGAATCGAGTGTAGTAATAATAAATGTAATAAAATAAATGCTAATTTCACTTAAAGCTTTGTGTCTGACTGGAAAATTTGTATTATATATGTAGTCTTGAGATTAACCCATTTACATTTGGCTACTTATTTAAACATTTAGGTGCAAAAACACCCTTAATTGAAGGGGATATAGCAATCCATGTAAGTACATTCATTCAAATCAGATTGTATATTTAGACATGTGATCTGTTCCATTTTAACAGTCAAAGAACTAATTGAACAAATTAAACAAACCAAATAATTAACATTAAAAATGTATTGAAACAATAATGTTAATGTTTCATTTTTAATAGCCAGGACGTAATGCGCTCAGTGACATCAAATTCAGATGGAAATTTCCTATACCATACATCCTGGCTGATAGCCTTGGTAAGTCCATGAAACTTAACAACTGCAGACAAACATTGCCAAATAATCACTCCATTCAGTAATACATAGAAGCAGCTGAATGGCGGCTGAACGGCAGCCAAAATCAAAGTACTGCTGCTGAAATACATTATAAATCGATGTATAATGCTATTGTTACAGCAGTGTTACAGTGCTGGAACAATATTTAAATATATACACAAACTGCTTCTCAATATGAATATTTGTTCCTGATTAGATTTGAATGCCAAAGGCGCCATCTTCCAAGCCTTTGAAATGTACCGTCTGAAGTCCTGTGTTGATTTTAAGCCCTACAATGGAGAAAAGACGTACATCAAATTTGAGAAAAGAGATGGGTATGGATATATATTTATAAAATTCAGAATTAGTTGGCAGTTGAATGGCTTTACTGCAGCTTTGTAACTTAATAGGATTGATAGAGGATTGTGCCCTGAACAAATTCTAATATTGAGTTCATTGATGAACAAACAAAATTACAAAACAAACTGAATACCATACGGCTTGGTAACAAAGACCTCTGAAAGACCTCTGTACCAATTAAATGAAATTGGTTTGTTAGGTGCTGGTCCAGTGTTGGAGACCGGCAGACGGGGCAGGTCCTGTCTTTGGGCTCTGGGTGTGACCACAAGGCTGTGATCGAGCACGAGCTGTTGCACGCGCTGGGCTTTTATCACGAGCAGTCTCGCACTGACCGCGACGACTACGTAGACATCTGGCTGAACCAGGTCATTCCAGGTCGGAATTCGTGCATCTCCGTCCCAAAGAAGTTTAACTGAATTAGATACTGGATCCCACCCAACTTTCTTCTTTTGTTTTACCACGTTACCATGTTTGGATGAGAGTTTTCATTCATTGAAATGTTAAAGTAAATTATATACCGTATGTTATATATCATGCAACACTTTCCCTATTTTAATACTGTACTGCCTGTTCTATCATTATGACCCTAAGTTAGATGATTGAAATTGTGAGGAGGATGATGATGATGTATCTGCATTTCATAGGGATGGAGCACAATTTTAACAAATATGACGACCATTTCATCACTGACCAAAACACACCATACGATTACGAGTCCCTCATGCATTACCGTCCATACTCCTTCAACAAGAACGACAGCGTTCCCACCATCACCACCAAGATCCCAGAGTTCAACAACATCATTGGCCAGTACTTGGATTTCAGTGCCCTTGATGTTCTGAGACTTAACAGGATGTATAACTGCTGTAAGTGCTTTGGAAAATGTACAATAAACAAATGAGAAAGTCGAAAAATGTGCGACTAACAATAGTGCACCCTCTATTAAAAATGTCAGTCACCTGTTATTTAATTTTTAATGTGACTACTGACATTTTTTGGTTACACTCTTTATCATTTGCTTGACAATTATAAAAACGAGAGGATTTATCTAGAACGCTAGTCTAGTATAATTTCAAGTTTGTTGCATTGTAAATGTGTCTCATCGAGACGATACGGTCTACCTTTGTTATTTAAAAATGTCCACTGCCAGCGGTAGCTGAGGCTGTGATTGACAGGGCTGTCAGAAAGATTAAAATCCCACGCCGCCCTTGCAGCCTCCTCCCTCACGTTGCTGGACCAGTGTGCCTTTGAGTACATCAATGTCTGTGGGATGATCCAGAGTGCCACCGATGATGCAGATTGGGTCCACACAATGGGCCACCCGGGGGCAGAGGACCACACTCTGAACGGACGCTGCAGAGGTAGCTTTCCGTTAGCATCTTTCCCACGTACGTCTATGCCTCAGCACATTCTGACTGCATTCCTGTCCGATTTTTAGACGCAGGCTATTTCATGCATTTTGACACCCGAACGGGAGCGATGGATGAGTCTGCTCTCCTAGAGTCACGGACTCTGTACCCAAAGAGGAGCTTGCAGTGTCTGCAGTTCTTCTACAAGATGACAGGGAGCACTAAGGACAAACTTGTGATCTGGGTGAAGATGGATGACGGGACAGGGAAAGTGAGAAAGCTGAGGAAAATGCACACATTTTGGGGTACTTGGCTTATAACGATTGCTACATGTTTGTGTGTATATGTTGCCCACCAAATTGGTTTGTTTCCTTTATTTGAAAAATGCAAGTGAATGCCTTTGTCGGGATCTCTGTTTGCATTGATCAGGGGATGATGACCAAGCTTGGAAAATTGCCCACGTGCCCCTGGAGGTGGATGTGAAATTCCGCTACGCTTTCCAAGGTGTCCGGGGCGACCCGGTTCAGTCCAGCGGAGGGATTTTCATTGACGACATCAGCCTGACGGAGACCCGCTGCCCCGGAGCGGTCTGGCGGATCCACAACTTCTCCCGGGTGCTGGAGACATCCAACCAGAGCACCGAGCTATACAGCCCCCGCTTCTACAGTCCCGAGGGCTATGGATACGGAGTCCGCCTGCTGCCCTACTCGGACCACCAGGACTACACAGGGGCTTTCGCGGGCTTCTTTTTCCACTTGGCCAGCGGTGAGAATGACGGTGTCCTGCCGTGGCCAGCAGTGAACCGGCAGGCCACCATTACCGTGATGGACCAGGACCCAGACATCAAGCTGAGGATGTCCTCCGCCCGCAGTCTGACCACTGACATGAGGACGAGTAAAACTGACTTATTAATGGCTGTGGCCTGTCAAATTTTGTTTGCATAGTTACATACATAGTTTATATGTTTCTTCATTTATGTATTTATTTCATTGTTTTTAGCACCAGACGGGAAGCTGATTTGGGACAGTCCTTCGAAAACAGGAACCTATGATCCATCTTGTCAGTGTTATAGAGGGAGCTCCTTTGGGTGGCACTCATTCATCAAGCACTATGACCTGCGAAGAAGGAGTTACATGAAAAACGATGACCTCATCGTCTTTGTTGACTTCGAAGGTATGTTGAATCTCTCCATTTAAAAAAATATTTTAATTATAAATTTATATATTTATAAATTTATAAATTCCTTCTGTCTGGGAACACATTACAACCTTAATTTTTATGTTACAAATGTGCATAAACTCTATAAACCCTATACCCCTCCAGCCTTTAATCTTCTGATGTCCGGCAAACATTTTTTGTCTGTTCACAATCTATGAGAGAACTAAGTAAAACCTCAGATTAATGTAACCAGAATACATTGTGTCTTCTTAAGATTTAACAAGTCTGATAAAAACTGAAGTGCCTGTCAACCCAACGGAATGAGTATTCTGAGGATCTTCGTCAGAAGTATCATGCGGTAAAACAGAAACTCAGTTTTTGGGACTGAATGAAAATTGCCAATAATTTTTGACAGATGACGACTTTTTCTGTCATCCTTATCAGCTTTTTGATGAGTTGTCGGGTGGATATGATTAATTGGTTTCTTTCCTCATACCTTTTCAGGCAGATGATTGTTTTCCTTGTTTTGAAGAAACGTCAGCAGAGGAAATACAGAAGCATAAAAGAATTTCAACAAAACAATTGAGCAAATGTTGTCTTTTTATTTTATACCCTCAACAACATGCGTGCTCCTGTATCAAACGGGCAATCCAATTTTCTCAGTGCACTTTTTGATATATATAATACTCATTATTTTTCTTTTAAATAAGTTTTGTGGTTATGATTTGTTAACAAATACTAATGAAACATATATTAATATGTTAATTTAACAGGTACACAAAACAATATAAATAAAAGTACTTATTAGAAGGGCCTTAAGATTGTTATCAATTGTATTTGATTGTGAAGTTAAAAGGATGGACAGGTTTTTTTCCCCAATATTCAGTGTTGGGGAAGGAACGTAGAGGACAAAGTACTAATTTGGTCAGGTACAGCGAAGTCCTCGAACAGCCATACAAAAATAACACAAACACATCTGAGGGTGTAACAAGGAAAGCTAATAAACTTCTTGAATTTGATTATTTTTAAGGATGATTATCTACATACAAATGATTGCAACACATTATATCCCCTTTGGCCAATTTCAAAGACCGCTCTGAATATGGCAATAAAATAAATTGTATTGCTTGATTAAGCACAGAAGCTTAATTATTGGAATAATTGACATAATGACCCATCCTTGAAAGAACCCTGTTTTTAGGTTTAGAAGAGTTTGGTGTTGAACTAGCTAACAGCTACCCTTTAGAATGCCTGATCAGTTCAGTGACACATTTTGTTGTGATGGATGCAATCCACAAGACAAAGTTATATCTTTAATAACAATGACAAAACTAATGGGTTTATCAGTTTGAACACCATCTTTGCTATTCGCCTTTTCCCAACCATTAAACACGGGGGTGGATATGTTGGATTTGATCGTGGGAGTCATTGTGTCAGGTGATTTCTCTACATGGTAGATTTACCATCAAGGAATATGAAGCCGTTTTAGGCGACCAGGTGCACCCTATAGCACGAATATTGTTTCCTCAAGTTTCCCACATTCCAAGCATCCCTGCCAAATGGATTCAATGACCTCCATGACCTCCGAAGTCACCAGATCTAAACACCATTGGACTTTTATTCCTCCTCCTTCATCCCTCAAAACGTGTGTACCAGTATTCCAAGATGGACGGAAGCTGAAGAAGGGGCCAACACTTTAGTTAATATATATATATATATATATATATATTGTGGCGTGGGAACGAGAGTACCCGCCCCTGCACGCACCTCGACAACACTGCTAGAGGTCACCTGCCCTCACGGGAGGAGGCCTCAGCACCACGGACAGCTCCTACCTAAGCCCTCAGCCGTTCAGCACCACC
>JAOVYW010005602.1:0-11798 GCA_025775045.1 Hiodon tergisus
TGACCAGTATAAGCAGCCTGTAATCCCCTTTATGACCAGTATAAGCAGCCTGTAATCCCCTTTATGACCAGTATAAGCAGCCTGTAATCCCCTTTATGACCAGTATAAGCAGCCTGTAATCCCCTTTATGACCAGTATAAGCAGCCTGTAATCCCCTTTATGACCAGTATAAGCAGCCTGTAATCCCCTTTATGACCAGTATAAGCAGCCTGTAATCCCCTTTATGACCAGTATAAGCAGCCTGTAATCCCCTTTATCATAAAAGGTTTGCCAGTTCTTAACAATATCCCTTGTTCTCGGATCATTTCCTGATATTCTGTTCCAGTACCTGGTATGGAAAACCTGCAACCGAGCTCTGAGATATTTAAAATACTATAGATAATCGATATAAGACAGGTACATTTTTTGCAGGCTTGATTGAGTATCATTCGGTAGTATTGAACGTCATCCTATACATTCATGCAGAAATGAAAGAGATTATAAATTTGTCTTGTTTATGCAGACTGAAACTGAAATATTTTTATGCTTACTAGGTGGCCGTTCTCTCCTCGATACACAACTGTATGCCAACGGGTATTTTATTTGAACTCATGCCAGAACTCACATAAATATTTAATTTTAGCACACTAGTTCATGGGTTCAAGGAAAATGAATGATTGTGTGCACGCATTGCAGAGACAGCCAGAGGCTGCAATGCAGCCTTAACGAATTTCAGAACAGCTGATTTTATATTAAAAGGACAAACCAAATAGCTATTAATCATAATGGAAACTCATTTTTCTTTACTTCTCTTAACTTCATTACATATATATCTATTTAAAAAAAAATGTTTAATTAGTTATTAAAACCAACCTTTCTATGCAATTGGCCAGTTACTTTATTCTCTGGCACCAGGTATGTGCTAGAATTTTTGAATGTTGAAACATCGAGGTTACTCACATCTGAAGTAAGGGGGCAGCATTCCAAATATTTTCCACACTCTTTTGAGCGCAGAGATGCGGAGCACGCAAGTAAATATTTTCCACACTTTTTTGAGCGCAGAGATGCGGAGCACGTAAGTAAATATTTTCCACACTTTTTTGAGCGCAGAGATGCGGAGCACGCAAGCAACCGTGTTGTGGAATAGCCGGGGGGCATGCTTCATTATTAGGATATTTTATTTAATGAAATCTGTATAATATTGATTTTGAACCCGTAGACGGCTAACAGTGGTAAAGCTATCTAACAAGCACAAAAGTTTCCCGAAGTTTCCTTTAAAGTTCATGGCTTATCGAAGCACTCACATGTGTCAAAGGAGTCAAAAGTGTCAAAGGAGTCAAAAGTGTCAAAGGAGTCAAAGGAGTCAAAAGTGTCAAAAGTGTCAAAGGAGTCAAAGGTGTCAAAAGTGTCAAAGGAGTCAAAAGAAACTGCAAAAAGACTGCATGAGACATCTTAATCAGGCAAAGGCCAGAACCAAAGCAAAGCTTTGGCAACCCTCTAATCACACTTTACATAATTGGATTTAATAGTGTTCTCTTTTTATGAGTGGAAGAAATAACGCTATTAAATACAATGTTATTAAATATGATTAGCGGGTTGTCAAATTTTGATTTGGTCCCAGCCAAAGGCTAATGAAGGGGTATGTGGAGAGTTGCATTCAGCAGATTTTTAAAAACCCACGTTCCACTAAAAGTCTCTCAACTGTACAAGTGTGTTACCACCTGAATAACTGCTATTATGTTTCCTGAAACAGCACTGATGAGAATGTGCTATAGAACGCAGAAATAAAATGAAATTAATAAAGGACGCAAAAACAAGATGGTCTCACAAACTTGAAAATAAAAGATAAACATAAGAAGGATTGTGATATTTAAACTTATTTTTGATCATGGTTAAAAATGATCCCAATTGCAACATTTAATTCACATTAAGGACAGGCTTTTTGATTAATTTGTGCGATTTGTTTAATTGACTGTACACTATTGACTAGGGAAATAGAAATAAGGCAAGGCAGATGGTCAAATAATACGTTTTGATGCAATGTACTGGAAGATTAAATTGTTAATGCACAGATTAAAAATTAATATGCGATACATACTCCTCTTACCTGTTTTGTTTTTATTACCTCTTACCCGTACCCCTCCCCCCCCCCATCACTACCACTGCATTCCAAACAGACTGAATGCATATCTGGTGAGGTGCCAGACATTGTTAACCCCTTTCTTTTCTAAGGGAATTTTCCCATCAGCCCATAAAACTGCCACGGTGAAGCCCCTTCTGAAGGGAAGAAATTTAGATTCTTAGTTCCTCTTAGTCATTTAGATCATAGTCATTTCAGGCCAATTTCCAGTCTTCCATTTTTAAGTAAAATGCTTGAAGTGTTTTAAACAGTTGAATGGTTTTCTTATTACTAACTTTTGCCAAATTCCAGTCTGGCTTCCGCACCAACCCTGTGACAGACTAGACAAGGTTATAAACTACCTTAGAATTAAAACTGATGCAAAAAAAAGCTTTTGTTCTGCTAAACCTAAGTGCAGCTTTGGACACTGTCGACCGTGACATCCTGTTGACCGTGACATCCTGATTGAAAGTGGGATGGCTTTTCTGGTCAAGTAAACTGGTTTAAAACCTACCGAACTGGCTAAGAGTTTTCTGTTTCCCTTTGGCGACCAAAAACAGACATAACCTGTGGGGGTCCCCCAAGCACAATATCAATTACCACAGTAACGCAGACAACACATAGCGCTACATGTTTTGTCACCTGGAAAGTTGAGTCCCATTGATTCCTGGGTAAGGTGCATTGGTAAGATATAAACTCACGGAACGTCACTGAACTTCCTTCAACTTAATCTTGAAAAGAGTTAGTGGTCATTGAAGCAGATCTAAGAGAGGGGAACTACCTGCACACAAAAGACTTGACTATGTTAGGGACCTGGACATCATTACTGACTCATTAAACCCAGTAAAACTCCCCTTTTATCACGTAAGGACCATTTCTAAGGTGGAACCTTTCCTCTCTTAGGCTGACACTGAGACACGAAAGCATGCTTTTATAACTAGCTGGCTGGATTACTGCAGTGCTGTCCTGTCTGGTCCACCAGAGAACACTATTAGTCAACTGCAGGTAATACAAAATGTGGCGGCCTGTGTCCTGACCGAGACCAGACGGAGAACACACCTCAGACCATGTTTAAAAGTCTCTGCAGCGGTCACCTGCTGCGTGATTTTGGGTTGATGTAATTAGTTTATAATATATAGTTTATACCTACATGTAGACATGTACCTGGTAGTTTCCTCAGGCTTCCTGGCTTTGGCCAAGCTGAGATGAAAAACCAGTGTGGAGGAAGCTTTGCATTTCTGTGCCGCTAGTCTCCGGAACAGCCTGCCAAAGAAGTGTCTGGGTCTAAAACTATCGACATACAACAGTAAACCAGTAACAAAAGCACCTTTTTAGTGGGCCACTCACTCAGTTTAACTGTAAACAGTAACAGGAGACAGAAGGTGAGTTATTTTACTTCTTTCTTTTAGCATTGCCAGAGTATAAATACATTTTGACTGATAACACCAAGAAACCACGCATTGCTGTAGCCAATGTGGTTTCACCAGAAGTAAAAAAAAATGTGTTCACTCTTGTTTTGAATGCTTCCATGAACACACAAAGCAAGCACATTTTATTTTTAAAAGTGTGAACTAGGCACAAAAAACACACACACACACACACACACACACACACACACACACACACCACTTGACTAATTAGTATTCCAATTAGAACTAAAACAGCAGTAGTAGACAAACAATATATATATATATATATATATACATACACACCTACTAAAGGGTTATCAGAAATAAAGTGACGGATTTTCAAGAACATTTAAAAATTTGTAAGGAGATTTTTTTGTCTACAACTGCTGTTTCAGTTTTAATAGGTTCAATAATTGAAAAAGTAATTATGCCCTTCATTAAATAGTAAACAGCACGAGTAGTGAGGTAAATTAAATAATGAGAAATCGCAAGTCTGTCCAAAAACATATTCAGTAAATTAACTGGAATACACACATGGCCAAAGTTACAGTCTGGAATTTGTCTGATAAAATTGTGCTATACAGTTACAGTAAATGGGTATTGTCAAGGTTTATTTGTGCTACCCTCGCTTTTTTACTACAATCATTTAATGACAGTCAATTATAAAACAATTCAGCATAATAAAATAACACATAAATAGTATTTCAGTTATGTGGAACTTATTATTTATGCTCTATACGAGACTTCTGCTAAGTTTTTCAGTCCAGGTTTGTAGAAAAAGTAAATGCATGTATCAACATCTCGTACAGCATTAATTTGAGTTAATTATTCTGGCTTTTGTTCTCCTCAAAGTAAACACAACCTGAAAAGAGCAGTCCAGTTGTGTGTGACATCACTTCCCTTTAGCACTGTCCGCCAGCAGTCTGACCACTCTCTTACGCGCACACACCAGTGTTTACGTGGCCCAAACCACTTATTAAATTTGATTTTATTCTCCCCGACGGCACACAGCGCTCATGTTTAACTTTATTTGGGGGCCGGGTTTTCCAAAAAAAGCCCGCTGGATATCAGAGAGTGAGTTTTTGCGTTTTCCAGAGGCAATAAAAGTGCAATAAAAACTCAGCTTGAAAGGGGATGAAGGTTCCTCCACACCAGCGCTACTGGCTCAGACTGCTAACAGAAGCCAGTTGTGCCTCCTTTCTCCAGACAGACAGCTCACCCTAAGCAGGAGTGTGGCACCAGCCCAGTGCTTCTCAGCACACTATATAACCTCAAACTACCATCGTCTTTCATTCACCGTCTAACAGAAAAATGAAATGTGCCTGTAGACACACAAGCTCTTTAACAGGCACATACCTACACACAACTACGCACGCGCACGCATGCACGCGCACTTACACACAACTACACACGCGCACCTACACACAACTACACGCACACATGCACATACATACACACACACCTACACCACACACGCGCACACACACACACCATATAAAACTTCTACCGCATGTAAACCCAATATGAACATTTAAAAAACTCACTGGAGGTTTAATTTGCACTGGTACTTGTCTGAGGGTGGGAGATAACATACAGAACAGCTGACCTTAGAAATGTAATTTGACAGAGATTTAGCCTTGTGGGGAAAGATGGAGGTGGGTTAGGGCAAATGTTTGCTACTGTACACTAACCTCTGTTGGCCATCAGCATCAAGAGCCTGTTCCTCACAGTCAGTGCAATCACTGTCGGACAGATTTCAGACACCATGCAAACTGTTTCCAGTAAAAAATGATGCAGAGAAACTTACCAGATGGCACTATCCAAAACAAGGCACGTCCGATTGCCCAAGCAGTTGTACAATTTGAGATTAGCAGTTTTGACTGATGACAGTGCTTTAAGAGAACATACGTCAGCAACAATACACAGAAAAGCATTTGACGCATTAAAAAGACCAGGGTGTAAATTTTAGAGGTGGGTGCAGCTCACAGAACTACTGAAAACCTAAACATCATCAATACTGCAGTCATTTACAGTATTAGGGAGAGTGAGTGCATTATCCTGTTGATGATGTCACTAAATCAATGCTTTTGGTTCAAGCCACTGACATGGTTAGTAATGAGAGTGAAAGAAACCTAAAACCTGAGGAAATGCATCCTCTGACAGTTTCCCTAATGCTGGTCAAGTGGCGTGTCTGTTATCCAGCGCCCGAGCACGGCGGTGGCTAATTCATCTAGCCTAGCCACCTGGCCCGAATATACCATCTCTCCAAAAAACGCCAGGGGGAGATTCAGGCTAAACCATCTAGCCTAGCCTCCTGACCTGAATATCCCATCTCTCCAAAAAAAAAAAAAAAAAACTGCAGGGGGAAATTCAGGCTAACCATACATGGCCTGTATATATTACAGAGTACAGCAATCCTTGGGTGAGTAAGGACACACTTTATTGCTTTGGTTTTTTCAGTTCCTGTCTTTCATTTATTTGGTCAAAACGATAAATAGTGGGGGTAGGCATTGTGTTTAATAACTTTAGGATTACATTTTGGTGTACTTTAAATGCTTTACGAGTTGGTTTGGTTGTAAAGTCCTTGAAAACGAGTGATTAATATTGAGAGAACTTGCAGTAGACAGCCTTGTCTACCAGCGCTTACACGTGCTTGTGCTATTCCTCCCCACTATTCAGCCTACTGAATAACAGCACATTCAAGCACGTGTCACTGTTTCGCACCTCTTCACCGAGGTTTGGTTGCCTGTCGTTTAGGTGTCGGTGAAAGTGTTTCCTCTCTCTGATGCGATGTCCACCGCGTCGGCGGTGTCAGTATCCTCCCGCGCTTGTCTAGCCACTTCCCATGGCTTGCTTATGGTTACTTACGATGGCACTTTTGCCTTGAATTGGTCCATAGTGAAATCCCAACGTTTATTTGGTACGAGGTCCCACTCGGGTCTTTCTAAGCTCTGGCTCCATCACTGCCAAGTGGATTCCAGATAACTTGTGAAATGGACAAAAAGTTTTATTGTTCAATGCTGCATTTAAATTTAGCATATATCACTGTTTGCAACAAAATGCTAATATAGAGTTTGATGTAGCTTGTGCATGTTATGGCCAATTGACTATCGGGAGTTGTAGATTTTTTGTGTAGATTTCTACAAGAACTTTTATAGTCACTCTATAGAGGGCTTGGTGCAGTTCCAGATAGAAGCCATAGTAAAAATTTATGAGACAACTGAAGCTGAGCTAGAAACTATTAAAACGGAACTTCTTACCATAAGAAATAGATTGAAAGGCTAGTACAATAGCCATCCAGTTGGAGCCAAGATATTACTGGAAGATAGAGCTCATCAGAAGTTCACTGTAACTTACAAGGATCCTCGCCACTCACTGTGGGGAAAGCATTCCCATCTGATATACCAATGCAATCCAGAGCTTGGCTTTTTAATCTCAAATTATTTTTTGTTGCCTGTCTACCGTTCCTTTTGAGCTGAAACCCCTAAACCACCCACACTGACCCAAGAGTGGAGACAATCTGTACGCTTCTCCAACAATCTAGTTAAAAGCACTCTGTGACCAAAAAAAAAAAAATCACTGTTTGATAAGAAATGCATTTGACATGCTTATGCAACAGCAGGTTAAATCCAGTAAGATTCCAAGTATAACTTGACGTGAAAAGATGATCTACTTTAAGAACTACGGGGCACTAACACCACCCTTATCCAACTCAAAAGGCAACTTTAAGAGGGAACCTGGATGCACACAGAGAAATCCGTTAAAAAGGAATGCATGCAAATCCCAAGAACCCTGACTGGGGCTCTGATCTCCCCCGTCCAACTTAAACCCAATGGTCAGTGAAGCGGCAGAAGTGAAGCGGCAGAAGGCAGGCAGCCTGAGCAGCAGGACGTTAGTGAAAGGCTCTCCACAGAGACGCCAGGGTACTGGTGGCAGCGTCACACAGAGAGAATGATCAGGCAGGGCAGAAACAGGGACTGCAATGGCAGAGGCCTGCCTGTGATGTGTGCCGGCAGGGCCAGCCAATTAGAAAGCAGTGAGACAAGCAGACAGATGCGCATCTCCACCAGCAGGACACGAGATGCAGGAAACATGGCCTTTGATCATTACCCAACATGTCAGTCTCCGCCTCCCGGGGGAACTGCCCACTACTTCTGCTCATGTGCAGTTCTGACAGGTGTGAGATGCTGGATAGGGCCACGCCACACACACCTTGAATACAAATGGCTTTCTGTTTGATTATCAAAGGTGGAAATTAAATACATTTCCTAAAATGGTGTTGAAGAGCTGTACTGACAGAAAAGTCAAGGAGATCCTTTTCAGCAGAATACATCAACAGTGGTTATGCTGCTTAGCCACATAGCAGATTCCGCTAATTCTGTCCTTGTTTAGTGTACTGTGAATGGTACTGATGGAGATCATTCACCTCTGCACATATATGACGAGACAACGGGGGAACTTGCGTCCTCTGACTAAATACATTTTATTTACAGTTTTGGCAGAGAATTCATTTTTAGGTCTTCATTTTTCTTCATAGTTTGCATCTGCAAACAGAGTAACACAGTCATAGAGTAACAAAAAGCCAATTGTGATTCATGACAAGAGATGGGTTATGCTGTTGTTTTTCATTCCATTAAAAAAAAAAGTAATGTAATACAGTACTGTTGTTTATTGGCGGTAATCCTCTCAAATTAGCCAAAATCTGGTTTAATAAGCCAACCAAATAGCACATTTGGCAGTAAAACAGGGTAAAATAAGTTTTGGGAAAATAATAATAAACTATAAAATCATTTACATGGCATTTACCCAGCTTCCAGTAGCACCTTTCACTTCCTTATAATTTAGCTGTCAAATTACTCTACATTTTATTTATCCATCTGATACTCTTATACAGACGATAGGCAAGTGGACACGGTCATGTACGTTAAAGTAGACTTAATCTCTTCGGAGTGCAACACGTTCTACAACAGCAGCTATAATTGCTGATAATATACAAAGCAGAAGATGCTGGGTTTTAAGCGCTGCTGGGATTGGTCGGCTCAATCCAGTGCACTGTGTTGTTGTCGACCAGGAAACACTTGGTGCTGCATGGCTTCTACTGTTTCAGACGTGGGGCTGTTGGCGTTATCACGTGGAACGGCCAGGCTTGTGGTCTCCGGCACGGTTTTGGCTAGACAGGCTGTGACCAGACCACTTAGCGTAGACCACTCACTCTCAGTCCCAAACACTGAAAGTCTTTCTCACAGTTCCTCACAGCACCCGCGTATCGCCAACAGCTACCACGAGACACACCTTTAGCGTATATCGCTAATATAGCATGAGGTTTTTATTTATTTTGAACTGCGGAGTAAACTACACAGTGCAGGAGATATCACATTCGCAGATGGTTAACTGTCTCCAAAAATCAGACCGAGATGGCTATGCAGGAAAGCACCCACGTGCCTAGGCTGGGAAGCAGAATCAGATGAGGGTAGGAGTCATTTGCTAACTTGCAGTGCTGGAGTGATAATGGCAGAGAAAAGAAATCCGGTAAGCACAGCCATTCCCCTCAGAAAATTACCCTGCCCTCTATCTGCATGCTCAGTGCAATTACCAGCCTTGTGGGGTGCCATACGAAAGAGTAGGAAATCATCCTGGCTGGAGTCGCCCACTCTCTGACAAGGAAGCGCAATGCCGACGCCACTGATTGGCCGCTGGATTGCAGGGGATTAGACTGTCTTTTGGGAAAGAGGCTGAAGCGTTTACTTGTGCATAAGCTAGGTCCAGCAACGCAGCTAAGAAAGCCACATGTGACAGCTTCGGTAAATCTCCAGGGAACCAATTAAACAAATCAATAAACAAACAATAGCAATAGAAAATGTCTTTATAATCACTGAAAGTCAATCGACTGCCTGGACTCTAAACAAACTATCGTTTCAGATCACTATGGGATAAATACTGCCAAACAACCCGAATAACGCTAAGGATGAATTTTACTCTGACTTTGGTCAGAGCCGGACTGGTTCTACAACACTCGGAGATCACAGTGGTACCGAAGGCCTGCGAGTGAGTCAAAACGCAGTTTCGGGTTCAATATCTTTATCAGACATGTAATTAGATGTAGAGAGGTCCATAAGCCCAGCTGGTGGAGTTACTTTGCTTCAGATCTACAAAAGGCGATGTAAAGCAGATCTAAAAGTTAAAGCACAATGAAGCACTGAGACCAGTATGCGTGTCTTCCACTTTCAATCAGTTTTCTTTGAACTGGGGTGGTCCATAATGCAGCTTTAATACATTGTCTAAGCAGACAAGTGCAGAATTGGCAGACACACTGCAAGATGCTCTTACTGACAGAATCATGTGAACATATCTGTCAGCATTATCCTGTCTTAAACCAAATGACATTATTTCTCCGATGAGGCTTTGCCTTTCATTTGTATTTCATCTCAAACAAAGCACTTTGTAATTGGTTAAAAAAAAAAAAATCCCCATTTCTCACAGATGAAATTAAGTATGACAGACACAAAGACTAATCACCCTCACGGCAACAGGCCTGGCTTCATCTTCTCTCTGGCTTGTGACCCAGTGGTTGCTATGGTAACAAACAAAGATTCTTTATCCATGAGTCACATTTGCATTACTTTTGTGGGGTTAGGGATTTTTTTTGTGTGTTTGTTTGTTTGATTTTTAGGGGAAGAAAACTTAAATTCTTAAAAGGGATGTCATTATCTATGATATAATTATAATATATAATTGTCTAATATGCTATTATATATTATATAACATTTGTTATACAGGGAAAACAAATTGTTCCAATCTGTCTGATCTATAACATTGTCCCTTATTACTGTATGTATTATAAAAACCCGATCCATTGCGATTCGTGAGCGTGTTCCGCATGTTTAAAAAATGTTTAATACATGGAAGCATGGGTCTGCAATGGCTACATTTAACACCTTATGGTACGCTTCTTCTTATAGGCCCAGAGATACCAATGGTACGCTTCTTCTAATAGGCCTGGAGAAACCAATGGTACGCTTCTTCTTATAGGCCCGGAGAACCCAACCATACGCTTCTTCTTATAGGCCCAGAGATACCAACGGTACGCTTCTTCTTATAGGCCTGGAGAAACCGACGGTACACTTCTTATAGACCCGGAAAAAATAATAACACTTTACTACTTCAACCAAATCAGAAAAAATTGAAAATAAAAAGGATTTTAAACTTCAAAAAAAATATCTAAATTAATTCTAATACATCATCGTCTTCACAAATACCACTACTCTAACTGTGGACTCTTACAATTAAAAACACCACAACTGTGGAGTATTTCACAATTGCCAAGTAAATGCTAACAACGAAAAAGAGGATTCCAATTGGCAAAGGCCATAACGCACAATAAGAAAATAGTTTTTTAATGAAATTACTTTCATTAGCATTATTAGCATAATTTTCTCTCTTAAACAGACGATCTTATCTAGAAATGTAACAGCATTCTTTTCTGAAGTAGTGCTTCCGCAACAAATCATACAAAATAAAAACAACTGTCGTGAAATGCTGAGGAAAAGTCATTATCCAACAGTAATAGGTAAAGCCAACACAAAAAAATCACTTACAGTGCACGTGCAAGTGTTTCCTGCAGTGCAAATAACAAAATTTACTAATGAGATCATTGGATTCTGCTTTAATTATGTAAAAGGCCACCTCGTATGCTGGAAAACAAACCTTATTAAAGCAGTCATGTCAAACAAAAGGTAAATGACTTCCCTCTAAGCCCTTATTAATAAGCACCAGCACAATTAAACCCTTAAAATACTGTAAAGCTCATTAAACTGGAAACATCTGCAGCCTAAAGAATATGACGTATTGGAAAGATATTTTGTCATGTGTTAAGGTCCGAGATGAAGGGTTAATATCAGAGAGGAAAAATGTTTTAAAAAGAGTCTCTTCAGGAGATGAAAAAATACATATGTCTGTCAGTAGGGAATTATCTGGCGACGAGTGGTAATGTATTAAGGAAGAGAAGATTGGAGGATAAAGAGAGAAACACAACGGAAAGCAATATCATGGGCTTCAGAGCAAATCCCACTGTGAGAAGTCAGTAACAGCAGAACAGTGAGGCGAAGAAGAGACAAAAATCACACGCTTAGGGTGAAGGGGACAAAAATCACACGCTTAGGGTGAAGGGGACAAAAATCACACGCTTAGGGTGAAGGGGACATAACCAGACGCTTAGGGTGAAGGGGACAAAAATCACACGCTTAGGGTGAAGGGGAAATAACCAGACACTTAGGGCGAAGGAGACAAAAATC
>JAOVYW010005603.1:0-12125 GCA_025775045.1 Hiodon tergisus
TCTGGGAGTGTCTCTAGGCGTTGTCTGGGAGTGTTTCTAGGGGTTATCTGGGAGTGTCTCTAGGCGTTGTCTGGGAGACAAAGCATCCTGTCACAGGTGTTCATTAGTGAGGTTGTTTGTTGGTCAATTCTTTTTTGCAACCCCCCCGCCCAATTTAGAATCGACAATTGTACTAATGCCTCTTGGATGGTCACTACAAACCCTACCATAAGAGACAGGGAGGAAGAGGAGGTATGACTAGCCTCCTCCAACCCCCACTGCCTTCCAGCCATCAGAACTGGATGCTAACTTTGTCTAACCTTGTTATCAGAACATGCCTGTTGTCTAACTGGAAGTTGAAAGCACAGCACTGCTTCACTACATTCCTTGTGGCCAGATGCCTGGTGCTGAAATCTAGATACCATCTAGGTACCTTCTCAGGCTCAGACAGAAAAAAGTCCTTATTTCCGTTCCTTAATCTGTATTAATCACGTGCCCTGAGAGCTTCCTGTAGGTTCCTTATCTCCATAAAATAACTGCCGTGCATAAAATACATGTTAACTCCTACTCTAGCTGCTGGGTTTTAAAGTATGATCTTACCTTTTTCCCTTCCCCTGAAAAGGTTTTAAAAATGAATGTTACATTTTGGCTCCCAGTTACCCACCACAACCTCAATAAGACTTTGATTTGATTTCACCCAAACTACTCCCAACTACTACATTCCCCTTGAAATTTCAGGACCCGTGGGTTCCCCAGGAAGCGCTGCTTAGCTATCTTGGCAGTTTGAACCAGACGCCCCTGAGGTTATGGCTGTTCCCCTGCATCTAGTCCATCCTTATACAGGAACCCAGTGAGGCGTGATTGGGTCCTGCTAACTGGGCCCAATGTAAATTAAATTAAATGTGGATTCTTCCTTCTTAATAAGGAAGGTGTGGATTATCCCATCTCAAAAAGGCAAGTGTGGATTCTTCCATCTCAAAAAGGCAAGTGTGGATTCTTCCATCTCAAAAAGGCAGTTATGGATTCTTCCATCTCAAAAAGGCAGTTATGGATTCTTCCATCTCAAAAGGGCAGGTGTGGCTTCTTCCATCTCAAAAGAGAAGGGGTGGATTCTTCCATCTCAAAAGGGCAGTTATGGATTCTTCCATCTCAAAAGGGCAGGTGTGGATTCTTCCATCTCAAAAAGGCAGTTATGGATTCTTCCATCTCAAAAGGGCAGGTGTGGATTCTTCCATCTCAAAAGGGCAGGTGTGGATTCTTCCATCTCAAAAGAGCAGGTGTGGATTCTTCCATCTCAATAAGGCTTGAAGTTATCAGGTGGTGGATTGAGCCATCTTAACCTCACAATGGCACCCCCCCCCTTGCAAGTCTGTCATTAAGGAGCCAACCAACACTTGGAGACTGAGCAGCAGGCAGCCAGACAGTTACTCAAAAATGAAAAACTGCAAATCGTCAAAAACTGCTAAATAATTAAAAGAATTACAAAAACATCTAATAAAATAGCTTAAAAAACAAACAAACAAAAAAAAAACTGCTGTTTTACTCTCATGTTCCTTAAAACGGCATTGCAGTAGAATATATTGCAAGGGAAAAAACCTAATCTCGAAAGAACAATAAAATTTCCCATCAGGCGAGTTGGTGAGGATAAAAGGAAATACGTTCAAAACAAAACTTTAGCATAAACTTTGAGTCTGTTCCTGAGAAAAATACCTTAGCTGAGACTGAACTAAAGATTTCACACGTTTGTCTTTACACCTGGTATTTGAAGTGTGTTTCTCAGCGGTATTCTCAAGCAGTATTCCCCATAGCAAGAGAAAGCTGACATAACACAGCAGATAGATTCCGATGCAGGGTGAGCCACAGCGCGGTCTCCAGTTTCCCCAGCAGTCTCTCAGTCTCATGGAAACAGAAACACACCGGGGCAACATTATCATTTAGAGAACATCAAGTCGGTCCGCGTGGAATATGCAAAATGCGTTTATGGATGTTACATATGCATGAATAGCCAGGGGATAAAACTGCGGGATCTTCAGAATCGCTGAGGAGGGAGGGCTGTGGACCAGAACCAGAACCAGAACCTGCAGGGCATGCACTGTGCCAGTGAGAACTCGTATAAGCTCAAGTCATGAGCCTGTTTTAAAGATGGCTTAGTGACTGTATGTCACATCAGTTTTTGCAGTACAGTGGAGCGATAGTTTTCCTTCATTCCTTATTTGGTAAATATTGAGATTAGGATTTACCTGTATTGCTGGATTCCTATTGACCCACTGCATTAAACTGGAAATGGCAATTATGAGGAAACTATATGGACAAACGACACACCTCCTTGTGAATGGCAACGATCTCAAATGACAAATCTTCTGATGGATATCTCAAATATGCAAAGCTATCTGAATGAATAACTCTCCCGTGCTGCCTCCGGAGTTTCTTAACGTGTTGGCATGATTGATTGGCTTGCTAAATTTATCGATCGGCCTTTCAAAAACGGCACTGCAATAATGCCTCAGAAAAGTATCGATCCTAAGCAGATGTGCATAATGACTGTGGCAGCGAGCTCTGACAGCCACGAGTGCCTCAGGTTTCTGCGTGAAAGCGAGACGTTCCTGCCAGATTGTCTTGGCACACAGTCTCAAAGCTCTGTTCGGTCACGGGCTCCATTGTTTCATAGCAGAAGCCACACTGCTGCTGCATTTTCAGAAAACTTGGAGTAGGAGTAGGAACATTCAGAACAAATTATAAAGTGTATGTCTGCTGAAAACTTTCAGAAAGTGGTTCAATTCTCTGCAGGATACACTTGGAGTTAGACAAAGACACACCATGGGTGCATTTTTCTTTCTGCAGTCAAGACCAAATTCCGTTTAAAAACTCAGGGTTTTAAAAACAGTTGGGCATTCCTACCTCGTAAAAAAACTATGCCTTCAGACGTATAGTGGACATCATTATCAGCTTATGATTCTTATTCAAAGTGCTGTAGCAGCTCATCAGATTTTAAGCAGCAACCTTCTGGTTACACTTGGTGCCCCAACCTCTCCGCCGAGTGACCATATTTCAGAATGGATGACATTTGGTTGTCACTGAAAACAGAGTATCCTTAGTTTTTTTTACAAAGTCATTTTAAGGCTTTAATAAAACACGTAGCTTCAGGATACTACCTTCAGTCATTATATTTTGTACACTTTTCACACCACATTTTTCTGGGCCGTTATACAGCCGTTAATCCGTTAATTACAACCAATTGATGATGGCGGTATTGTTGGTGCTACAAAAGCATAGCGGTCTTAAACAATGTTTTTAAATTGACTATTTTCACGGTTTTCAGAAGGCTGCCTTTGAACTTGGTATCCAGCATGGAAATATTATTCTGTCTTCAACTCCTTCACTTTAATGCGACACAGAACTAAGATGTAACATTCTCTTTAAAGGGAAAAGTGCAAAATAAATGTATTTCCATGTGAAGAAAGGAGAGAATTGAATCATTGATATAAATTAAATGTTGAAATATGTCCACGCGTATTTGGACAGTACAGTTATTGTCCAGCAAGCTTAAGTGAATCCAAGAATGCCAGTAGACTCAGAGTTCACTGGAATACAGGCTGTCCACACAGCCACACAGTTTTCACGTAGCCATTAAAGTTTTAGGGACATTTAATGGAGAACTCAGGTTTAGCTCTATAATTTGACATGCTGTAAAATATGTATTTAAACTTGCATCCACAGTTCCCCTCTGGTTTTTAAACGACAGCACTGAAAAACCAGAGCAGCTAATAAAAACACCCACCTGTGGCACACCTCTGACTCAATCGGAGACGTGATTCATAACTCTGAAATGGTGCAGCCAGGACTCTAGAAGATCGTAATGATCGCGCATCAGATTCTCCAAATGCACGCTATTGCATCCCATTCCGTTCCATTTCAGCTCTCGAGAAAGAAATTCTATGTAGGGCACCTGAATGGAGAATAATGAGAGGATGGCGGTGTGGAGATATCTCTTTCATCCTCAGATCCCATTTATCATCATCCACAAACATGGACATTTTATGCTCAAAAGAAACTTCCAATTAGGGAAAATAAAATAAAATAAAATGCTGTCCTTTACTGGAGGCAGTTCTAACATCCGGTCTCCCTTCTGCTTTGTTTAAGCTTTTTTAAATTTAAATTCTCAGTGAAATATAAAAGTGAAAAAACCATCAACACATTTGATTAACTTAACCAAATATGGTGGATCCTACCATCATGACACGGGTCAAAGGTGAACAATGCTGCTTCTTTTTTTATAAATGATCCTCTTTCTCTTGACACACCTTCCAGTTACAGTGTCCCCTGGAATCCCAGCCTGCAAACTCAGGCCGTCTCCGATAATGTAATGCAGTTCATTTATTCCACCCATAGCGACACCGGTGTCATTATAAATAAAAGAGTGTGTCTGAGTTCAGAAATCTGTTGACGCCACAAACCACCCAGACAAGATGAATGTTGTTTTCAGGAACACCAAAGACTATGTAGAGGCTCATTGTTACCGGGGAATACAGTCCCTTTAAGTGCAGAATTCCTTATTTCACTAAACCAACAGGATTCATTGAATTGGAAAATAGGTACTTGAGAAGCTCATTGACACCTTTTGATGTTAAATCCGTTCTGAGGACAGATCTGCCCTGTGAGTAGACTACGTCTAATTGGTTTACCTTACGCCACTGATAGGCATGGTTAAATCTGGACTATAGAGCACCAAATTTCTCCCCGACACCTGCGGTACTAGGTTCCCTGTATGTGAGCCAGAATTACCCCCGTTTGTATAAAGTTTATTAAATGTTTAAAAAAATTGTGAGTTTACACGCAAACTTGCATTTTAGTTAGGTTTCCCCATTGCTTGCTATCTTTAATGAAACAGTAGGAGGTCAGCAATGCTTGCTTGCTCGCTAATATTACATTACAATATAACACAGTCTTGATAGAGTAAGTTCACCATGGACTCTGCACATTGCCACATACAAAGTTGGCCAGCTAGCTGGTTGGCTAACATCCTGTAGATATACATATACTCAGGCTAGCAAAGAGCACATTTCTTTGTGGAAGCATGTTTAAATAGCTTGCTAGCCATAACAATGAGTTTTGCTAGCCATAACAATGAGTGTAAGGTATTAACTTTGAGCCATGATGAGCATTAAGCACAACAAACGTTTAACAAACATAAGACTGGCAAATAGAGCACATTTTCCATTGCATAGAATTCTGGCTACAGCACTTTTGTTTCCCAAGGACCAAGCTTGAGTATTAGCAAGCTATGTTCTCTTTTGGCAGCAGTATTAATAGCATAAAATGCTGAAAGAAACCCAGGTGCCCGGGAAAATCAGACAGAAGTTACTGATGTTAATCACCACTGTTCTTTGGGTATACAGTACTGCTGACACGGGCATTTTCATCCCATAGGGCAGAGGTGTTAGCAAAGGTTCTGTTTTCCCCACGGCCAGAACTAGGCAAAAGTATAAATATGAGTGTCTGTATATATATATTTATACACACACGAATTACATACATCTATGTGCTCTGCTTGTCGCAGTGGTAATAGCATGTAACGCTGAAGCCAACTATACCCAGCTTTCCTCTTCAGTAACAATAACCTTAACCCAAATGGAATCAGCCCTCATGACATGCCTCCCCTCAGAACTACGTTCATTCAAAACCACAACCACACAAGTAAGCTAGCTAGCTAACATTTCCTGTTAGCCACATCGCCAAGCTAACAGTTTGAATTGATCAAGGGATTATTTGAACAAACCTTAAACACTGGATTGAAAACCACTTATATTGAATAAATCAAGGATTTAGGCTAGGACCAAATCAAAACGGACAACCTGCTAATCACATATCAAATTGCACTGATAAATGGCATGTTTGTTATTATCTTATTTGTGCTAGTCAAAAAAAGAAAACTTAAGCTATTTTTTGGGATGCTGCTAGAGAAAACTGGGGAGGGTTTGCACCTTTTTTTGGCATCTTTAATAACAAATTTTACAAAAAGGTCATCCGGAAAAGAAATAACCCACTTTGGGGAAAACAGAAATAGAAAAACACTTTTAACCTTTTAATCATTTGAATAATTAACTTTAAAACTGAAACAACAAAACCCTCAACCACCATAAAGCCACAAACTACTGACTTTTCTCCTATTTAAAATAAAAATAAAAATAAAAACCTTCTCTCCCTTTGAGCCAGCACAGCTGGCTTTTATAACGTTTCCAATTGTCTCCATTAGTGGAACCACCCAGGTGCGCAACCAGATCCTTTAAATTTGGGAGATTGGCTGTCTATCAACCCCATTTTGTTACTCAATTGAGGAAAGGGTGCAATAATCAACGTTGATTTTATTAGATCAAATAATTTATGGATCACACCCCTCATGTTAACCAATCAACATCTATAAGCACTTAATGTACAATAAATTATTTGTCTCTAAGACCCAGTTAAATTTTTTGTTAAGTATGTGTACAGGAGACTCGTCTTACAAAATTCACGTACATTAAAATGCAATCCTTCTTCATAATCTGCGATTGACTTCAAGCACAAATTCAAAGGAGGGTGCCATCATCAGAGAAATTTGGAATAATAAATGTTTTCCAAATCTTTAAATGCGACTGCAACAAAAATATTAATGAGACGGAGTGGGAACAGGCTATCCAGCGTACATTGGCTCATTAATTATGTGTTTGCACTTCGGAGGATTTGCCACATTTAGTAGCTCAGGATTTAAATGATCTCTCAAGGCTGCAAGTGGCATCAACCCTCTCAAGCGTTAGAAGTTGAAGCCCTCGGTTTCTTTAGTTTTATCCCCCTCCCCCTAATGACTTAAAACAGCGTTACAAAGATCATTTGTATTGGTTCATTGTGGTAGAGAAAGTTTCCAGGACTACAATCCCCACAAGGCCACATGACTGAATGCATTGTGATCACAGCGGCACAGTGCTGTCAGGGTTCTGGTGAGTTAAATCGGCATCTCTCTGCTTGCTGCTGACAAGTGTCTCAAACCAGCTTCCGGGGCGCCTGCAGGTTGCAGTACCGTCAAGAGGGACATGTCCCTCCTCCGATGGCTGTGTCTGCTGTGTGGAGAAGAGACAGGAGGCTCGAAGGTGACTGGGCGCGAAGGAGCCTAATTCTGCTTCTGTTGGAGTTGTGGAGCTGAGCTGAGATGCATTAGCACAAATGATGAATCTGAACTGGGGGAGATGTTCCCACAGAGTGTTTTTGTTATGATAAATTTTATTCAAAATATAAACCTTTTTGAAGTTCTGCCCCTCACTTGACCGCAGCTTTCCATTTGTTTTCTCTTTAACTGTGGTAGAGGATGACTCCAGGATGAACAGATCCTCTCTGATCCTCGCCTCAAATTGTTTTAATGACGGGCGGTGCCCGAGGGCGTGTGTGGGGTTGTCTGATGTGTGTCTCCTTTTGTTTTTGTTCGGCTGTAAGTAAACAGTGATGAATGGTGACCCTGTGGTGGACTTTGCATCGCATCTTGAAGTTTTAAGGAACAAATGGGGGTTCAAATTTGCCACTAGAGGGTATTTACTCACGTTTAGCTCAGTTTCCGGTTTACTACTGGTGTAGTGAAAGGAAGAGCAGTCTCTTTTTGTCATTCCCAAAGGCTGCAGTATAATGCTCAGTATAATAATATTTCTAGGTGATTAATATGTGTTATTATGTCATTAAATGGAGAAAACATGAGGGGAGGCTAACGCAGGAGCAAGATGGAAAAATTATGAGCATCAGTTTAAAATGCTGAGGTGCTGATTTCAGAATCCCACATATTTGAACAAGAATGAATCCTGGTGTTAGTTTTTAATTTGTGATAAATGGCCCATAGATTTTTATTAAGTTGCTGTCTTGGTGGTGAATATACCTGTTGCGGTATTGGCTGCTGTTTGGAAATTGTACGTAGATGACCCACATTTGTGAAAACATCCAGCAGGCATTGCAAGCAGGAAGTTTGACTGAATCCTGGTCAGATTAGACAGAACCGCATTAAAATAAGCAGCGATAAATGGTTGTAGATTTGTGCGTGCATAATCGGGCTGGTCCTTCAGAGCAGGTCATGAATTGCAGGAATGTTCTGCAGGACATTGACGAGACGCGATTTGTAAACCCAAAACGTAAAAACCTTCCTCCCAGTTACCGGGTCTTTTTTCCCCCTTGGAATGCCCCCACGGGCAAGTGAAAGGCTGCAATGTTGGCTGCATTACTCCAAATCGTCTGCACAACAGTGGGAACTGTGACAAACCAAAGCAGGGTTTTGCTGTGTTGACTGATTCAAAAGATGGAAAAAAGCTGACACCAGGATTTTTTTCAAGAGCAGTTAAAAGACTAGGGCTCTCTATACGTGCCGTTTGTATGTGAGCCAAGAAATAAACATGTTTGTTGCCTATTTTTGGAAACCTACGTAATATACAGTGCCTTATGCAACTGTCTCTCTGTTTTTATAGGTTTTATATAACCTGATGTTTTCGGTCTAATGCAAGGTCTCCTCCGAGTTGTGCAGTATGACTTAGATTTCACCATTGTAAAAGTGATATTACTGTGCCCACATTTCTATTGGTCAGTTTGTGTTCCAGGTGTGCTGCTATGAGACAACCTCACACACCTTCCCAATCCCTTAATAATAGTAAAAATTTACGGTTTGTTACATTCGGAATGTTAGAACATTTCAATGATTCCACTACAGTAACCTTTACTAGGGACTACTTTATTTCACACAATGGCATGTTTACTGTATTAATTAAAACTTTATGTTAAAATATGTCCCTTGTATTTACTATGGAGTGAATAAAAAAAATATCTTCGGAATCGGTTTAAAAAAAGCAATGAGACACTCCAGGGAGACACCCAATCATATCTTACTGGTTTAATCGGGCCCGATTGACTACAAAAACCTAAAGTTATGAACAAATAATTCGAAAATATCAAGCGTAAACATTTATGTGTCACTTGTCACAATGCACTAGTGAGGCACTGGGCCATTTTATTCTTCAGAACTGATTTTTCAGTGTTTAGTATTTGCTAATTAAAAATAAAAAAGGAAAATAAACAATCAGTGTTGATTTGGATATTGATATTGAATATTTTCCTGAAGCAATTCAGGTTAAATACCTTGCTCAAAGGTACAACAGCTGGGGTGGGACCTGAACCTGCAACCTTACGGTTACAAACCTGTCACCTTAACCACTACACCCCCAGCTGGACCAGATTATTTAATTAAACAAAGAAAAAGATCCTCTGTTGCTGCTCATTGCAGGTTTAGAGCCCATTCTCAGCAAAATGTACATAACAGGGGAAAAATCACATCAGCTAGTTTTTGGAATTAGGAGCTTGTTCAAAATATTTAGCTTTCATTTCAGGATGCTTTAATGCTCGGTTTCATATTTGTTTAGCTTCAATTTAAAGCTGGAAGTGAGGAAATTAGAAATGGGAAAGTTAATTGGTTTTGTAAAGTCCCCTTATTATGTCTTGAAACTGCTTAGCTCGAAGGACCTCCCCTGACAACACATATACTTTCCTAATGTCCTATGAATCGAACAAGACATCGAGACTCCTTGGAAATTTCTTCAACATCCGTCGTGTTATTCCAATAGATTTTTGTGTGAGCGCTGTGGTGAAACATCCCGTAACGGTATCACTCTCTGACACAAGACAACTCTGCATCAAGCTTTTACCACCTTGAGACGGCATGAAGTGTAAAGTCCTTCAGCCCTGGCACAAATTGTCTTCACTTCCCCAAGGAAATTAACGGCAGAATCAATGTTTATCTGGTTTTGTGCTTTAAACGAGCTGAAAATGATTGGTGTAAAGGGACGGTGCATGCTGAGGAGAATGTCATGAGTGTACGACCGTAGCATGATCATGAGTTTACGACCGTAGCATGATCATGAGTGTACGACCGCAGCATGATCATGAGTTTACGACCGTAGCATGATCATGAGTTTACAACCGCAGCATGATCATGTGTTTTCGACAGTAGCATGATCATGAGTGTATGACCGTAGCATGATCATGAGTTTACGACCGCAGCATGATCATGTGTTTTCAACAGTAGCATGATCATGAGTTTACGACCGTAGTATGATCATGAGTTTACGACCGCAGCATGATCATGTGTTTTCGACAGTAGCATGATCATGAGTTTACGACCGTAGTATGATCATGAGTTTACGACCGTAGTATGATCATGAGTTTACGACCGCAGCATGATCATGTGTTTTCGACAGTAGCATGATCATGAGTTTACGACCGCAGCATGATCATATGTTTTTGACCGTAGCATGATGATGAAACTGGAGATTTGTAGAAATACATCCATGAGCTCATTAACAATGTAGTGATGTCATTTATTTCATCATTGCTTTAAATATTTATCATGGAACTGCCCATTTACTGATTATCTGGTGAAATACACCACGATTATGAAAACCATATCCATCATCTGAGGCATGAATGACAACCCAAAGCTATGCAAATAACGGTTTACAGCGAACAATGCAATAAGTAACGTTCTAAACAAACGGCTACTTTGAAGAGTGGATGACAACCAGGGCTTGCTCAGAACTCCAGACACCCTCTCAGTGTGGGTGAAACTGGAATGAGGTGTTTCATGCAGCCGAAATCAAACATCAAAGCGGCCCAAACTGCCCTGCACCCCGCCCTGCAGCTTTAGGAGAATTACCGTAGGTGTTTGAAAACGTTTGGGTGATTTAACACAGAGGTGGTGAGGTGGTACGCCCTGAATAACAACTAACCTGCTGAATAATTTGGACAGCTGCCAATGGCGCTGAATGGGGCCTGGATGTATATCTGGTGGAAATCCTGGATTCTGCTTTGCGCCATACACCACGGAAAGAAGCAACATGGTTCAGAATTCATGCTTTGATGCATCGGTTTTGCAGGGATTCTCAAATTTGATCTTTAAAACATGGTGTTATATGTGGGTTAAGATGCCACAGTCAAATTTAAGACAAACTAATTAACACCCAGGTAATCAAAATCAAATGGTTTAACTATGCTGGAAGTTGAAGCAATGGAATTGATGCTCCTCTTGTAACACTTGTCAAGATTCACCTCTTCGTGCAGAACCAAGTACATCAAACAGGAAAATCACTGAATTTTTTCAGCTTCACATCAAGACTAATTTTACCAATGGCAACACGTTCTATGTCAAATATGGCATCAGCAATCAAAATATGTATATTAACACTGTGTCATGTGCCTGGCTACTAATGATCTCAATGAATAATGCAGCTTTTGGTTATTTTAGGAATTACTGTGAAGCCAGAAAACAACTTTTGCTTTCCCAACAGCCCTGATTAAGAGTTTTGGGGAGCTGCGGAAGTACCACACAGAGGTCAGCTGTGTGATGTTTATAAAATTCCCCGAATTTAACTGTCCGAACTTTAATGTCCGTAGGAAAATAAAAGCTCTGGTTTACGGCCAGCGTGGACATCCATTGACAGTAACATTAGTGAATGTTATGCTTTCTGCTAAACCTCCTGTACTCAAAATAATGTATAATTCCAGCCAAGAACATGTCGAGATTAAGAGCAGAGTTGCCACTCAAAATTTATTAAACATTTGTGGTATTAACTATGGCTCTGAGTACAATATATTTGGGAGGCTAAGGAGGCACTGTTGGTGTAAAAATAAAATAATCTTTTTCAATTCTTTTTAGTTTCATTAAATGTAAATAATCTTGGATTTTGGACAGTATAGGACATTCCACGATGAAATTTGAGAAAACAAATTTCCATGTTCCTCCAATGATTGTTTTCCCAATGGATTAGGGAAATAGTCATCGCTAGGTGTAGGGGGCAGTAAGGGGCAGTAGGGGGCAGTATAGACAGGCTGCAATAATTTCCACAATTACTCTTGGATGCTGCATCTCCCCACACAGGACCACAGCAGTACACACAGCCCCATGCTGGCTGGACCCCACGTTGGCCGGGCCTCATGTCGGCCGGGCCCCATGTCGGCCGGGCCCCATGTCGGCCGGGCCCCATGTCGGCCGGGCCTCATGTCGGCCGGGCCCCATGCCCTCAGGAAGTCGGGAACAGCAACACCAAACTGTGTCTATAATGAGAATGTATGGGTTTCTTATGCACAAGCTGGGT
>JAOVYW010005604.1:0-12124 GCA_025775045.1 Hiodon tergisus
CTGTACTATGGCTACCTTCCTCCCTCACACTAGGTCGTATATTGTTATAATTCCACTGAATTCCACTTACCGCTCTTTGTCTCCTTCCCTTCCTTTCCACAGTCACACACTGGCACATGGGGAAAGACAGTCATTGACTACAAGACAACAAAAACATCCCGTCTGCCCATTATTGACATCGCTCCTATGGACGTTGGTACACCCAGTCAGGAATTCGGCATTGAAGTTGGCCCAGTCTGCTTCTTGTAAAAATGAAATCTGGACTTGAAATTGTTGTTTTTTTTCTAGCAGTCATCTCTCTAAACTCTTTTTCTATGCATTAAAAAAAAAACTTAATTTGGGCACAAAACAGTCCACTTGCTTAAGATTACAATCCTGAAGACGGTGTTGTTTGTCATCTATTTTTAAAACAATTTTTTGGGACCACTATTTACCAACACCTACATCAAGGACACTGAGAAACTTTTGTTTCTGTGACAGCAAGAAAATAATATGTACGTGTAAAGTGTTAAATCCCCCTGGAGTTTAAAATGAAAAGAAAATCAAACATACTGAAATACAGGTGACTTTTTGCAATTTTTTTATCACTGTGGAAGGACAATGAAAAAGCAAATTATATGTACCATTTCTGGTGTTAAATAAATTTGAAAAACAACAGTGAAGTGTCTTGTTGTTCTAACCACCAGGAACGCAATAACCGGAAATGTATTGTTCATAAAAGTCACACAAGGAATGGTAGAGACAGGGTTTCAACATCAGTTTGAACTCTTATGACTACCTCAGAAATGAAATTGTCATCCACAGTGTTTGAAAAAGCCAGGATAGGTTTTTTGCAATAAAAGTATAGCTTAAAACGTAACAGCTGTAAAAGGTGCTATTTCTTGATGAGATCCTGTCTGTAGCATGCAATAAAAATTGACTTTATATTCCTATATTATAGTCATTGATGCTTAAAGGATCTCTGGTGCTACAAATCAACGAAATGTCTTGCTGTCAAAGCACATCTGTTTTCTTTTTATAGGGTTGGTTAAAAACTCTACGGCTGTTCAACTGAGAGTATTGCTGTAGTATTTAAGGCTTGCATTCCTGTCTGATGTAGATTAAGCAGGTGGATTTGTTTAAAGTTTTGTCTTGGTTTTTTCACTTTCTGTTGTCCCACATTCTGTTGTCCCAATATTCGTGTTTTCCAGTGCCCCCTTCAGTTGTCATTTCATCGCTTTTAACAGTACACATCTTTCACCATTTGGTTTTTATTTTCAATCAAAGGGGTTTACAAAAATGAAAACAGTAAAATGCTGAAAAGACCAAAAAAATCAGAGAAGCTGACACTTTGGAGGTTTAAATCAAGAGGATCTGTACCTATTTTGTATATGTAAAAAAAATTGAGATGTTTTTAATTATTTTGAATGCTGAAATAAAGCATGTTCAAGTGTCTACCATGTTTGTGACTACCCTGACTGATCACTGGACTTACGTGAAGCGTGCGCTTTCACCTCTTATATATGTTTTAATTGAACTAAAGCAGGATTTAAATACACCACTAAAATATATTCACTGAATTTGCCCTATACTTTTCAAAAATATATTGATTTGTGTATAATCCCTTCTATAATTTCATTTGATTGGGCAGTTTGTAATAAGATAACTTTTCTTTACTCAACTGGATCCTCTTATAACCCATAATGAAGAGCAATGAACAGGATTGTCGTTTGGAACCATCTGCTATGCTTGGTCATCTTCACTCCCTCTTCTTTTTCAGAATTTTCCATAATTTCATTTGTATGCTTCATAAAGTTTTCTGTGCAGGTGTCATTACATCATCTCCTTTAAGGTAACTTTTATTTTATTTTTCAGTTTCAATGCAATAACGTTGCAACATTCAACATTCTTTCAAATGAAATGATACAACACAGATTTATTATTTTATTATTTTACTGTGTATACTGCTTAATTGTCGTGTACTTTATACACAATCAGTTTTTTACAGCTCTGTAGTCCTTTTGTTTGTGAACAGTTTCACTGACTACAGATTGGGCATAGATCTGAGCTGTGATCTATGTGTCAAGTTAATTTTGTGTGGGGTGTTGATTCACGTTTTTGTGAGTTGTTCAGAGTAAATAGTGAGGCAGTCTCTAGGTTTTCTCTACTTCAATCTGGTTCTCCACAGTTGTGTCTCTCAGAGTTTATCACACACACATATGAGGCAGACTGGCCATGCTGTTTATCATCCGAGATATGTCTGCATATCACTAGAACCATTTTAGCAGGGATGATAATCTCCCTTGGTGGATTTTACTATTGGCGAGCTCAGATATTTTTTTCTTTTTTTAGTTTGTCTTTGAAGGCTACTGGTGCCTTTCAGAAGATAAACCGTAGTGTATAGGACATACTCCTTCGCTCGTGAAAAATGTGTATTTAAAATGTCTTCTTAACATGTAATCCGCGAGAAGTGTTTTGCAGTCCATATTAATTTATTCGATTTTGAGCATGTAAATATCCGATCTTTCGACAATTGACGATTCAACGTTATTGTAAATATTTATTTGATATGAACCGCTTTTGCGTCTCGTATTTATGAGCCAGCCCTTTGTGACATTTACATTTTAACCTATTTTGATACATTCCGTTGATTTCAGACTAACTTGGCCGGTGGAGATGCTCTACAATTTTTTGACCGGATTTTACACAGTAGGTGTAAAAGGTGATGTCATTCATTTGGTAGGAGCTACCTTCAAATATGGGCCGAAAGTGAAGGATCTTCACATTAGAATCACTACCCTTCAATTCAGGGAAGAATACTTTTTTCTGTCTTGGGGATATTTCAGACATCATAAAAACCATCCTCTTGGAAGAAGATTTCATTTCAGCCAGGATGTTTGTGTACAGATAATACTTACTTTGATTACCAATTTTTATACACTGCAAAATCAAAAACATTAATTATTTTATTATAATTAATTAATTGCTTATAGACGTTTGACCGTTTAATGTTTATTTTAATTGTTACTTTACATACTTTTGTACGGTAAGTACGATAAGGACATTTAACGCGTAACATGAATAAATGTCTATCTGAAGTAATACTTCTTATCATACGAAAAATTTGCTTTAGATGTTGTTAACTGAAATAAGTAAAAACTTTGAGAACGTACTAACGGATCCATTGTTGCGAAACCTTCAGGAATACAGAATTAAGGACGTTTGCCTTTATGGGTAGCCGTGCAGGATTTATACATTGTTTTAACCGTAATGCTAATGTATTTATAAAAAATATGTGGTGTTACGTCAATGTTTACGCTTATATTGCTGCCCTGTGTTATAAACGTCTACTCATTTGAACGACATGTTTTTTATAACAAATGTCAACTGTTTTATTCAGGGTTTATCTTTTAAACTTCAACAACCCGCGAATCGCATTTAATATCATTGTATTGAATAGCGTTTTCATTTTCGTAAGTACCTTATCTATACACAATTAAATTTATTCTACATTTCTTCATGAAATAAAGAAAGGTGTGATTAGCGTATTGCCTAAATTTCGATTTGGTGCCGCCATTATTTTTACACTACAGTAACTGAGAAAGGATAGAGGTCACCAATACAACGAAAGTAAAATTGCCTGACTGTTCTAAAGAACTTTCAAACCATTTAATTAACTATTTTAATGTAGTTTACAAATATTTCATTTATTTACTTAAAAGCAAATAGCAAAGTTAAAATATATTTTATTATATAAATTGCTTTAATGCATTAATAAAACAATAGACTTTTCGTTAAAAAAAAAGGTGGGGGTAGTAATTTGGGTAAACTTTGTAATTGCATATTTAACTTTGTGTATATATCGCGACTAGCTAATGTTATGTTTCATGGAGGAGAAAATTATCGGAATCAAACATTTATGTCAATTAGTTAAACCATTCTTTGGCCTTTGAAAGAAATGAATGTAACCGGCACTGATCCAAACTTGATTTTTCAACTTTAAGGTTGTACTTTAATTTGTTTTAACAATACATGCTCCTTAAGAAATATAATAAAGACATATTGTGTGAAAGGAGTTTTAGACAAACGTTTTTGGTTTTAATTAATAATAAATGTGTTTAATATCACAAGACGCAAGCACTAAGTGAATTTGATTTGAATTTGTAATTCAAATCCATGCCAATCTTCATTGTTTTAACACAAAAATGTCCCAGTTACGATATCCTCATTGTGGTGTGAAATCCGATTTCCTTTCTGAGTTGTTTTACCTGGAAAAAATGTACATTGTTGTATTGAGTTATTAAACCTCGTTAAATTGACAAAATCGATTGCTGATCAAAATTAGCGGGTATGTTGTTGTGTTTTTTTTATACACACACAGTGCACATACACACAACTGTGGTTTTAATTGCTTTAGTTCTAGGTATTCTCTACAACACTGCGGGTATTGATAAAAGCCAACATGCCTTGAATTTACCTTGACCTCCACTCATGCCTTACTACCTCAGTTTTGTTAAATAAAATGTCTCCATCCTTTGGATTCAGTTGGTATTACATATTTAAAACATCTCAGTTAGAAAGTGTGGCTTTTCTTAGAAGCTGATTGATGACACAGGTTTTACAATATGTTGTAATACATTTATCAAAACATATTTGAACTTACAGTCTTACCTAGGAAGTGTATCCATATTTGGATCGCTGTAAAAATAAACGGAGAAGCATACAATTGTTAAATGTTAAAGGTACAGAAGCAAATACTTGCATTCCTGAGGGCATAAATCTGAAGACTGGGTGCACTGTGAACTAATTTGCTTTTGTATTTAGTGCTCGTAATATCAGTACAATAACTGGTCATTTGGCTCAGCTATTTCAGTTATGAGCTGGAGGGCACTGTATAACGGTTGCAAGCAGTGCTGTGAGGTAATGCAGATGCTTACTGCTGGGCCATGATGAGGGGGATGTGGGAGCTGTCGGAGCGGAAGGGCCTCTGGTGTGGGGGCAGCCTTTCCCCGGTCCGGGAATTGAACATGGGCAGGGTGGACAGGGGCTGGGGGACCCCACGGCCCCTAGCCATACTCCTGAGCTCGCCCGTGTTGCCATGGATGGTGCGATGGTGGTAGAGCTGTATGCTGGAGTAGATGAAGATGGAGAGGAATATGGCATATGCAAAGTCACATAAATGAAGTCTCGATCTACTCATCGTTTCATTTGTCATACTTCTGAAGCCCAGTTGAAGGTAGGCCATTCAGAGGAACCACCACATTAAACTGATTGTCATCTTAACAGAACAAATTCAATATCTCTCCTCAGTTCTGAATTAGACAGTGTAATTTATTCCAATTTGAAGGTGAAAAGGCTTTTTCTGGAGGTTTCTTTCAAGTATTAATTGATAAGTAACTAACTGATTTAGCAGATGTCTGTCCAAATATATGTGGATCACAATCGGTTGATAAATTGCATTTAGTGTTTTTCATTTTAACAGATACTATCAGTTAACTTGACGGATTATTGAATTGAATAAAATCAGCTTACTCTGGTGTCTTTGCATCCCGTTTCTCCCTGAAAGGATTATATAAAAGTTAAAAACCATAGGTGATGTGCAGCAATCACGTGTCTATAAATTAAGATGGAAAAGTAATGATCTGCTGAAATAAAAACTTTTGATGTTGTAAATTGTCACCATAGATTTAAACTATGAATTGTAACCATCGGAATCTAAAACCAAATGTAAACTGAGAGGCTACATATTTCCCAGCCAGAAAAGGTTTATAAATGAGTATTGTAAATTGTGTTACCACTAAGCATATGCTAAGTACTAAAATAATGTGAAACATACACGCCCTCCCGCCGACAGCACATAATGTAGGCCAAGATGATGTACAGGATGACAGCCAGTGCAAATGGGATGATCACCGTCCCGACATAGTCCATGAAGTAATCACGGCTTGGGGGGGAATCTGGCGGATCGTAAGATTCCCTGGATTCCAGGATTCCTGAGCCCGGGGTCGAGACTGGAGCCGGGGGCAGGGGCTTGGACAGGTCAATCTGAAGGGGGAGAGAGCAGGGGAGGGTGAAGGTTGGAGGTGTTGAATAGTGATGAATAATGGCTCTCGGTGGCCAGCTTCTGATCTGAGGCGAGAAGTGGAGCAATGCTTCTTGGGTAAAATCATTTCTTGCTTCATTGCTAAATCAAAAAAGTGCAGAGTTATCCAAGTATCTTCAAACAGGCAGAAAAATGGCTTTAAACTGAGGATGACGATTGTTTATCATTATCATCCTCAATAACATCATTATTATTGTTGTTGCTATTTTTATTTCCATAGATTAGACTTACTAGCGTGGACTTGCACCATATTGCACAGTTACTGGGATCTGCGCACACAAAGCAGTCCCCGGAGGTCTTGCCCACAGCATTACACTCCTGCTGGTGCGCCGTAGTCTGAAGCCTGAGAAGGCACTCTGAGAAGTACTGGTCTGATCCCAACTTTATGTACACCCTGAAACACACAAGCCAAAGACACACACACACTCATAACCTCATAGACATATAGGCTCACGATATAGACTCATGACTCATCACAGATCACGAGCAAGTAGTACAGAATGTTAAATAGAGGTTGTAGAAGGAATTCCATGTTCAAACCAGATTGCCACCAGCGCATCTTGAGGGAGACGGGGTTGTTTAGGTTACAGCAGAATATCCTCTCTGTGTCTACAGACATATAGGCCATTGAGGGCAGGAATGCCTGGCAGTGTCCTCTGAGTAACTATTATTATGAATTACTGTTATTAGCTACCGTTGTTTTTTTGGGATTCAATGTTTATATATTTTAACCTATAATGATCTACTTGATTATAATTGATAGCAGTGTAGAAAGCATTGCAACTTACATTTAGTCATTGAGCAGACACACGTATCCAGAGCGACGTACAAAAGTGCTGTAGTTCTTTTGAACATGTAAATTTGAACATGTAGCCTGTTCAAATTGTTTGTGAGAACCTCTTAAAACTATTTCCTGTTTCTTCACTGATGCCGCTCCCTTACCCCTCATAGTGTCCGGCCAGTGGGAGGGGAACACGCCCACCTCTGTCCAGTGCAGAGGTAATATTTATGATGTCCAGCCTTTCGGTTCGCCACATTTTTTGCATGTCCTGTATTATCTCTTCCTGAACAGTAGAGGGAAGCACCTTCTCAATTTCCCTGTGTGGTAGGTAGAATTCAGCCTGATATGGCATCCTTTTCCCTGTAAAAGCGAAGCAAACACTATTCTAAAATAATAACGAAAATCATCTGTGCTTAAAAACGTCTATAAAAAAATACAATTGTTCCATACCTGGTGTTCCCACAGTTATCACCAGTCTCTCCTTAAATGTGTCGTAGCTGCGTTTATTAACCACAGTGATCTGTCATTGAGACAAAATAGTCTATTAGGCCTCTTATGAATCCATGCTGCTGTCAATTATAAAGTGTTCCAATGCCGTATTTTATTTTATTTTTAAATCAGAAAAATGCAAAAAATAACTTCAACCCTGCTTCAAATGTCAGGAAACAAACTATATTGTTTGAGAATTGAGTTATAATATTCCTCCTTATCAAATATGCCAAAGTGGTACCATGTTTTTACAAATAAATAAATGATAAATGTGTTTAAATTCAAATGTTCACAACATGTAAAGGTAATAGCTCATTTAATTTCAATAATGTTGGGAGTTACTAATGGGAATTGTGTTAAACCAAAAATAGCCAAACCACAGTGTATTCTGATTATTAATATTGGGACAACCACTTCAGTACAGTTTGGTACAGATACCTCAAAGAGTACAGGTGCATCTCAAAAAATTTTAATATTGTGGAAAAGTTTTTTTCTGTAATTTAATTCAAGAAGTGGAACTTTCATATATTCCAGATTCATTACACATGAAGTAAAATATTTCAAGACTTTTTTTGTTTTAATCTTGGTGATCACGGCTTAAAAAATGGAAATCAAAAATCCTGTATCTCAAAATATTAGAATTAAAAAAACGTCGACCTGAGAAGAGCTCTAATCAACTAATTAACTCAATACACCTGCAAAGGTTTCCTGAGCCTTTAATCTCTCAGTCCGGTTCAGTACATACAACCACAATCATGGGGAAGACTGCTGACTTGACAGTTGTCCAGAAGACACTCACTGAAACCCTCCACGAGGAGAGTAAGCCACAGAAGGTCATTGCTGAAAGGGCTGGCTGTTTGCAGAGTGCTGTGTCAAAGCACATTCATGGAAAGTTGACTGGAAGGGAAAGGTGTGGTAGGAAAAGATGAACAAGCAACAGGGATGACTGCAGCCTTGGAGGAATGTCAAGCAAAGCCGATTCAAGAACTTGGGGGAGCTTCACAAGGAGTGGACTGAGGCTGGAGTCAGTGCATCAAGAGCCACCACGCACAGACGTGTCCAGGAAATGGGCTACAAGTGTCGCATACCTAGTGTCAAGCCACTCCTGAACCAGAGACAATGTCAGAAGCGTCTCACCTGGGCTCAGTGTTCCAAAGTCCCCTTTTCAGATCAAAGTAAATTTTGCATTTCATTTGGAAATCAAGGTCCCAGAGTCTGGAGGAAGAGTGGAGAGGCAGATAATCCAAGTGGCTTGAAGACCAGTGTGAAGTTTCCACAGTCAGTGATGATTTGGGGTGCCATGTCATCTGCTGGTGTTGGTCCACTGTGTTTTCTCAAGGCGAGAGTCAATGCAGCCATCTACCAGGAGATTTTCCATCTGCTGACAAGCTTTATGGAGATGCTGATTTCCTTTTCCAGTAAGTCTTGGCATCTGCCCACTGTGCCAAAACTACTAATAACTTGGTTTGCTGACCCTTAGAGAATCCCAACAATACAGATGAGCTGAAGGCTGCTATCAAAGCAACCTGGGCTTCCATAACACCTCAGCAGTGCCGCAGGCTGATTGCCTCCATGCCCCATCCGCATTGATGCAGTAATTTGTGCAAAAGAAGCCCCGACCAAGTATTGAGTGCTTTAATTAACATATTTTTCAGAAGGTCGACATTTCTGAATTATACATTTTTTGTTCAAATATATTGAGATACTGGATTTTTGATTTCCATGAGCTGTAAGCCATGATCATCAAGATTAAAACAAAAAAGGCTTGAAATATTTCAATGTATGTGTAATGAATCTAGAATATATGAAAGTTCCACTTTTTGAAATAAATTATGGAAGAAGAAAAAAACTTTTCCACAATGTTCTAATTTTTTGAGATGCACCTGTAGAGTCTTGGATATCATGCAAGAAAGGCCAAATTCAGTTCCCTGTTCACTTGTACTCATTGTAAATTACCATATCATTAAGTAGTCTCATTATTAACACTCTATTACATACTATAATATATCTATCTTTATCGTATTTCATTATATAAATTTTTGTTTTGGTTTGACTTAACAGATTCCATGTGTGAATGGGTTTCTTCTACCAGACAAGTATTAAATCAACAAAAGATTTCCCCCAATTGAACTAACCTAGTTTTCCCACATGTTACTGAGGTTGGGGGCTACTTAAAGAGAAGTGGACCCAATCCTCCAGGACCAGATCACAGCCACAAGCTTGACAAGCCCCAACTGATTCCACAGCTGTCTAGTATTTTTAATAATGTCAAAACTAGGAAACAGAATCAATGCATCATGATCCAATTATGTATATTTTTTAATGTATATTTTTCCCTATCATGAAAGTGTTTTCCTTTTTTACAAGATCTGCTTCCCAACAGCCATTCAGTAAGATGATCTTCATTCACAATAATCTAGTTGAGGGGTAATAAATATAGCCCTCTGTACGTATCCCTCACAAACATAACACCCAACGTCAAAACCCTGCCATAGGCAAATAGGTGTGTTACAGGTGTACCTCAATGACATTCTTGCCTTGGTCCTCCTCCATCGGGGTGCCATACAAGAAGCCATTTTCCATTGGGTGTCGCTGGGTGTAGCGCAGCCAGCGAGGAAGGTCGGGGAAGTACTGCTTGTTGCACTTGAAAACCATGGGGTCATCGTACACTCGTCCTGCTTTTCCAAACCAAACACATCTGGTCAGGTTGTAAAACAGATCAAGTTAGCTATAGCATTTACCAATAGTAGCCATGCTCGAGCTCCACTGAAGTTAACGACGAATTTTACACAGCAGAGCAGCGTTGGTGTTATTAGGTTTATGTTACATTCTGAATTTAATTGCAAGAACTAAATCTTTTGATGCCCTCTGAAATAATTACATAAATAGCATCATTGCTTGGCATAAGCAATATAGTATTCAATCGTGAATTGTGTCTCGAGTTTCCTGCTGAGTATTCATTAAACTCACCATTAAATTTATTTTATAGTCTCCTGCATGCCTTTAATTTTGGGGGGGGATTGTTTGTGATTAATTAACTCCATCATTATATATGCAGATAAACTTTATCAAATTAATATCTTCTCAACTCCCTACATCCCTTTGGTTGTGGTTCCAATGACCCCATTTTCCCATTTTGGTCTTGACATTGTCCATAAACATACAGTACCTACACATCCACAACCTTATTTTATATGACAGCTATCTATGCCAACTCACCCATATTCTTACCGTAGTGTTTAAGGAAGGGTTCAAACTCATTTTGGAAAGTTTCCCTCTGCAACTCATACACAAACAGCTGGCCTACCCGAGTATAAGCCTTCATGTCCGCATGGACCGCCAGGAAACTGGCCAAAATTACTATACAGGAGAGAAACATAGGCTTTGTATTTCAATTAAGTTTGAAGTGTACATTTCCAATTACTGTTCAGATTTCAGTACAGACTTATACTTTTTGGGTCAATGGTGTCTGTTGAAAACACCTCAAAGATCAACCCCATATATGGTGGGGCATGCATATTTCAACTTCATCAAGTGGAAGAATGTTAACAAAATACTAGCAGGCAATAACTGTGTGTCTTAAATTAATTGTTTGAATATAGTGTCAAAACAATACCTCTACAACTGTCTTCCGAACACATTAAACCACCTATTTATAATTTTTGTTTTAAAAAAAAAGACCTTGTCATGAATAGGTAATATATATTTTTTAATATTTAATTTTTCTAGAAACCAGTTCCAGAACTTGCCTGTGAGAACGCAGCCCCAGCTCCTCCTGTCTGCCATCTTGTTTGGAGCTCTGTGATTGACAGCAGCATGAGGAGTGGTCAGAACTAGCAAAAGAGGTCTATTTTTATTCCTCACATTCCATAACATCCTAAATAGATGATGTGGGTGTGTGTGTGTGTGCGTGCGAGAGTGTGGGTATTCAAATTTTGCTACATTATTACAATTTACTCATACTTAGAAATGTGTGTTTTCGATATTATGCTTGTATGCCCTGTGATAGTATTTCCTGTTTTGATATGATATACCAGTGTCTATCTATCTTAACCCATCCATCCACTTTCTAAATGGCTTGTCCTGGTGAGGGTCAATAATTTACAATGGCTACTAGTTAAGAACTAGTCAGGCTAATCATGCATATTTCACTCAACTTTGATCCTTAAGTGTAATGCATAGCTTTACACATATTCTAGGGTATATATGTTGTATCAGGGGCTTCATTTGTATTTGCCAAGCCCGATAATACAAATAATCAAAAAGTTAAGTTTAAATAAAATAAATTAAATTAATCTAATATTACTAATGTTACCAATTTAGACACAGCTAAAAGTTTTAGAAAGCCTTTACTTTAATATCTACAACACCAATTTTGTTGCCAGGTCGGCTTTGTTGTTACACTAGAATAATAGAGTCCCAGGTACCAGGATAGGGAACCACTGGTTTAGAGTTCAGTGTAAGTGGACTAAGTAGAGTTCACATATATTCCTCTAGGTGTCGCCCAGACAAAACAGTTCAGTGCTTATTCCTAGTACCGTTGCATAAATTCAAGCTAATGTTTCTGGCCGTAACTTCTAGGCAAAATAATCACAATAAAAATGTTTATTACATTATTTTTTTGTGGACTACAGAATAGGGAAAACTGTACACTGGAAACTGAATTAGGTTTTTGAAATGCCAATAAAACCAATTGAATTAGAGAGAGAGAGAGAGAGAGAGAGAGAGAGAGAGAGAGAGAGAGAGAGAGAGAGAGAGAGAGAGAGAGAGAG
>JAOVYW010005605.1:0-12124 GCA_025775045.1 Hiodon tergisus
TCCAGTTTACTTTCAGAAATGTACACACACACACACACACACACACACACACACACACACACACACACACACACACATCAAAGCAATAGTAATAGTAATAGAACAAGCTGCCCCTGAGAGAGTTAAGATTATCTGCATAGATTGATCTGGATAGACACAACCAGACCATTCATATTATGTAGTAGTTTGATAAAGTTGGTGCAGAATTAAAGTGCCAAGCAAATCTCAGAAAATGCCACTGACGCAGAGATAAGTGGCCAACAGACTGGATGTGGACTGGTACCCACGATTACCACGAGTCGTTCAGTACCATGGTAAACTCAACTGCCTGGACTCGCTCTTAAGAAGCGCATGCTAGCATTGTCAAAGCGCGACGCATAGACTACTAAACAAACCTGGATTATAATAAAGAAGTCCCGTAGTGTACTTTCTACATTAAAATATTAAACTAAGAAAATATAAATATTTGGTATCAATCAATCTAATATTCGTGTTTAAAATCGTTTTCATGTTTTAACTATCTAAATTCTGGTTAAAATTTTATTTCCAATAACATATAACAGGTAACAAACCACAGCCCCCACTAACGTTAGCTAATTCGCTTTGTGTGACATATCGAGGGCAGCGTGCACTCAAACATGATATTTGTTTTAAATATGAGACGTTCCACTTACCTTGAGTCTTTTGAAAATAAACGGTATATCCAAAAGCTCTACCCCGGGTGTCAGAACCAAAGAATTTCCAATTCAAGACGCGCCAGCTCTTCTCTTATTTTTACCGCTTTGACATACCCACCACGCGCTATTACAAAATCCCGCCCGTTTTGTAACCGAGATGCTGTCATTGGGCGATAACACTAACATGAAAATATCGGTCCATACATTGGCACTTATTGCTGTCGCTCTAAAGAAGCCCCAAAAAGCAGGTCCGATATTACGTCACGACCAATGTGTGTAAATCAATTGGACAAAAATAATGTCAATTTTGAAGTTATTTCTTTATTGGATACGGGTTCAATAACAAAGTCTTGAAACTGCAGTTTTTCGAACGAGAGTGGCTTAGAATGTTTGGCTGCGTTCGAGGGTATCAAGCAAGTCAGACGTCTCAGAAATAGGTGTGGCAACTACGATAAACACGTTTTTAAATTAATCGACAGAGTTAAGTTATCGACAGAAAACTATTCTATGAAAATGGCAAGTGGAATTAAAATAAGCTTGAAGAGAAAATATTTGTTTAATAGCTGACACATAGAATGTTTTCTTTTTGGTATTGGCCCACGGCAGACATTGCAGTGACAGGGGTACAAGTCCAAAACCTAATTTAGGAAATCCCATGAAAGCTCATTCATGAAATTTCAATTTGTCGCTGCAATTTCTGCCGTGGGCATTTTTTGCAACAGGACATGGTGGCGACCTTGTCAAGCCTAGCCAATTTTATTTATTTATTTTATTCCATTGAGTGAATCTTCAGTTTAATAAATGTATGACTCGCTTGGGAAACTAAGTGAGGTAGAACTTTTATTAGGCCTCTTCTGTCACCTCTAGTCATCTATGTGAATTGAGATAACGATAACGTCAGTTAATGTAAACTGACCATCAGTATAATTTAAAAAACGTTTTAATTTAATGAGTGTTTGAGGGCATTACCCAAACATGTATTTACTGTCTTGTTGCACTGTTAAGTGTATTATGTCTGTAGACTATGTGTTACCTGGAGCCTTAAATTCAGCTCCAATTCCACTGAACCTGACCTGATGATGCTCGCCTATTGGAATTTGTAGGGCTTCCAAATAGAAGATATTGAACTGGGTGGCTGGTGTTCCTTATGAGCCTTGCGCAATGATTATAGTCCCTGACATTGCATGGCCCGAGTATCAACATGTACTGAACTTCGATTGGCAGTCGAGCCCATCGGAATCCTTCGGGAGGGACATTTATATTTGAGATAAAATTTAATACAAATGGCAAACCTGTTTTTAAAATGATTGCCAAATATAGAGACATGCGATGTAGCCAGTTTTCCAGAAAACATATCACCTCGGTGTCTGGATATTTGATCGAGTATGTAGGTCATACGCTGCCCTGTGACCTAGTTCACCATGAATGAGTTGAAACTAAACGGGATTTCCTAAATTAGGTTTTGTACTTGTACTCTCATTTTGCTTGCTGTTAGTAGGCTCAGGTCGAGTGTTATGCGATTATAGGTATTCACCGATGATTGATTTGGTATATTAAGATACAAATACAAGTGTTAATGCACAAGCACATGTTCGGATATGAAACGAAATGCAGTGTGCTACGGAGGCAAAGGGTTTTAATTTTTTTTAACTGTTTTATGGGCACGGGTCCATTCTTATTAACCTGACGACTTATTGAGCGCGCTTACCTTCGGTTGCGAGTATGATGTGCATTTCCACCGACTGCATTTGTGTTAAGTTGTTACCAGAAGTGTTTACCCATTTCACAGGCCGTTATATCGCATAAGATAAATTGGAATACACGATATGGAAACCAGAGTATTTTCTCTAGATTGCATTTCACATTTTAATAGGTATAATTACAATACCCGAATAGGTTTTGTTCTTTTTAACACGCATCTATTCGTAAAACAAATGGTATGGTAATTTCATTTGACAATTATGAACAAGCATTTAATGTTAAATTAAGTGCACATGTCCACGAAGTACATTTAGCATTTAGCACAGTAGCATCTCGATAGTGCTGAAAATGCTTTATATATTAGAATTGAGTACTTAGCGTCTGCAGCATTTTGCAGCGCAGTTATTAATTCACAGCTGTTCTGAATAACCTTCCATACCTGATATGCCAGCAACTAAGAACGGCTGCATGTGTGATTCCCTTGAATGAGACCATTTAGCCGGTTCAATGCGCAATCAGCTTTACTGAGACGTAATTGGCTATTGGCCATCAAATCAAACTGCCCATGGATGCATGTTACCAGGTGGTTTGCAGAATTGTCCTCAATATGGTACATCACAATGCAACATATACCAGCTTAAAAAGAAAGCTTACAAAGCAGCTAAAATTCTCAAAGACTACAAGAATAAATTTTAATATGCGTTTTCTATTAATCTTAACAGCTGTGTCCAATGCACTCATTTGATCACAAAGTACTCTTATTGTTGGTTTATTTCCAAATGCATAATGATTAATATTATAATTTAAAATGGACAATTCAGTACAAATACTAGATCATACACTACTACCCAAGTTATTATAATTATGAAGATTGTGAAAGCTGCTGTGTGTTTACTGAGGTTGACTTAAATAACAAAGAATGCTTTAAAAATAAAGTTCTCACAAATGCTAATTTAATTATGCATTTTATTAAGCCATGAGACTCAGTTTCTAATTGCAAATCTGATGTCAGAAATGGGTGGTACATTCTTTACTAGCAAATCAAACTATAGTAGCAAATTAAACACTTTTGCAAAACTAATTTCACCCCATTCCTAAAAACAAAAGCACAAAAAGCCATTTCAAATTGCAAATTTCAAACTTACCCAGTAAGGTCTCCTTAAATTACACTTGGCCTTTCCTTAACTATAGCATCAATTGAAAATGCGATCATACATTGGGAAGATTCAATAGACTTTCCGTCTCCTACAGTAAAGCTAAATGAGAAAGGGGGATACTGTAATGGGAACTAGGAAACACTACCCAAGCACAGCCACGTAAAACCTGCACTAACGTCAGCGTTGGTAATACTCGTGTTGGTTTTACTCGTACTGCTTCTCAGGGAGAAAGAGCCCAGACTGCTCAGGGGTTGGTGCTGATCGCCGTGTAACCAGCTGTGTTCAGTCTTTCAAGATGAGTGGGGCTTTGACCTGTGCCGCCACCTCCGCCCCCATCAGCTCCTCCACAATGGCCAGGGCGAACTCGAAGCTGGTCCCCGGCCCACGGCTGGTGATCAGGTGGCCGTCTTTCTGCACACGAGCCTCGGAGTACTTATAGTGATCTGGAGATCAGACAAAAGGTGGAGGGTTTCCCCGGGACGTTGTCAAAGTTCCCCCCTACCCACACTAAGAAACTATTTTACATAGTACAACAAAACCCATTCTGTTTGAGGAATTAATCGTAATCCACTCAGAAAATGCAGGTGAAAGAGAGATTTTAAATGAAGTAAACTTATAGTGTTAAGCCCTCTGTAGTTAATCAGAGGACAACAAACTGGCTATAGCTAGGTCATATTGATTCTTTAACATGGTTTTCAATGGATACAATTCTAGTTTGATTTGTGAATTCCCAAATTGTACGCTCAAAACACAAAGCAGAAGTTCTTGCCGCAAAGCAAGTATGTCTAGATCCAGAAAGCTTAGGAAAAGATAAAGAAATACATTTACGCACATCTAGACTTGATCTAGATCTAGCAAGAAAATTACTCTCACCGCAGTAGTCAATTGTGGTACACATCCCAAATATCTCTATTCAAACCATCCAGGGTTATTCCCAACAAGGCTAAGAACCACTTAAGAAATGTGAACAGCACCCTCTGCTGGATAATAACGTATCATCAAGATTATCATCTTTCTCCCTAGCTCTGCCACAAATAGATCAACTGCTGCAGCTTGGTCGCTACGGTCTATTGTTTGCAAATGTGCTGTATTGTGCCGCATTTCCTGTGTGACTGTACCTGCTGACTCCAGCGTCACAAACAGCTGACTCTCCAAGGGCAAACTCACCCACTCATGAACTTCCACTAAGAACCGAGAACGTGGCTGAGCGAGCACAAATACGATACAAATGGAACAGCAGGAATGTGCTAGGAATGCACATATTGGCGTTTACCAGAATTGCAGCGAATGACGATTAGCTGTAAGCTAATACACAGGGAAGCATCTCTGCACTGGATATTGGGCCGGAACGACCAGCGCTCCTTTCCAGACGATCCTTACCTCCATTCATCATCTTGTCCTTGGCTCCAGGATGGGTGGTGACTGTGCTGCCAAAGGCAATGCCATGGGCCAGGAGGGCGGTGGGGCCTGCAACACAGAGGAGAGGGGCAATGATCACAGCTCTATAACACTCACCTCCTGGGTCTTCTATGTCTTAGATTCACAAGTCAATTACAAAACACTGACATCAAATTTCGTTGTGACTAAAATTAGACCCAAAAAAAAAAAAAACCCAGCATGCCTAGATATAGGGCAGGATGCTGCCAATAAAAAAAAATTTTTTAAAAGAGGCATTTTGGAGTACTGCATTAAACACTTAGCTTTTCACTAAGCTCTTACACACACACACACAGTTATTATTTTGTTATACAGGCTTTCCGGCAACGTTCTCATGTAACTGATTATACTTCCAGTGGCACATCTGTTGTAGATCCTGAATTCCAGGCATGACAAGACACTGAGGAGGCAACTGCAGAATTTACAAAAAGAACCCTAAACCAGACCCTGACATTCTTTGAACCCATTCTAACAACCAGCAACAAATCAGTCAACCAACTTATAGTGCAGCCCAAGTAAGCCCAAGGATCTGGGTGGGGTGGGGGTTCGGGGGGCATTTATCTGAGAAGTATGAACTTGGAGAGCACAGCTAAGCGACAGACTTACTATACCCACACTGTGAGCTACAGGAGGATATAACCAGAGAACATTCCATCACATTCCATAACAAAGCAGTTTGTGTCGCTCTGTGTTACTTCTAACTACAAGCCCATCCATCTTATTCTCATTTTGCAGCGTTATTGTAGAACTGCGAACTGCACCACTTTCGGCCAGTTTGACTTTGCCGGCGTGCCAGATAAACGAAACCCCTTCGCGATTGCTGGAAGATGCTGCAGAGCTGCGGACAGAGAAACTCCCGCTCTCTCACTAAAGGTTGCAGTGGAGACATCGGGCTCTTTCTGGGACAGCATGTGACCGTGGCTCTGTTGTCCTCATTCTGTGTCATCACCAGAGTCGTTTTTTTGCCCGGCACATGTAATGTACTAATAATTACACATTAGTGATACAATAAAATGCTATAGCTTACTAAAGAACAAAAGGAAAAATATATATACACTAAAAGGCTTTTGTTCGTTAAATCGTATGTATTTGAGATCCTGGAATGATTGGTTTAGATGCATTACCTAACGACAGACGCTGCCTGTCGTTTCAATGTAGCCACAAAGTTTTTCTCAAGTCTTTGGGTACAACGCGCATGTAAGTGCTAATTACGCATGTTTAAGTCTGTGAAAGGTGATAAAGGTGTTATCATTTCTATATACAAAATATATGATGCAGTTTGTTTTCATTTCAAAGCTTGCTATCAAAATGTAGTTCACCTCTTTGATATTTTCATTTTCAAATCCTTTTGTCAATGTTATGTCTGTATATAAAATGTACTGCATATAAATTCAGGAAAATGCATGCCGCTGTGTTTAAAAAAAAAAAAAAAGAAGCTAAACACATGCAAGGTCGTTTGCATAGATTAAGAAAATAAGGGTCTGTTTTTGAGAAACCTCCAGTATCAATCTGTTTAATGATCTTAAACAGAACAAACAATACCTGCACAGATGGCTGCAATTAACCCTTTCTTGCCCTCCTGTTCCTTCAGCACCTCTTTCACAGCAGGAGACTGCAATAAAGAGAACATGGAAGCTGGTTACACGTTAGCCACAGCAGACCTGCACAGTTTGTGACCATTATTCAGCAGGCTCCGCGCTTAGCGACGCCCCGAGAAGAGCCAGGATGCTCACCATTAATCAGACACGAGGGGTCAACTGACACTCACAAATCCGGACAGTGCCCCGGTGTCTAGTACTATGCCAATTCCTTCATTCAAGTCCATTTAAATGATTACAGGGCGAGCAGGAGCAGTATCCATTCATCAAGCCTGCCAAAATGTACGGTACTTTCTCACTGACGCAGCAAACCGAAATGGAAAGCCTCTCTCTCGTTTTAACAGCAACGGAGATACATTTTCCTATAGTAATTTCCGCATTCGTTCCAAATGTTTTCATTCTAATAAACACAACACAGTTTGTTGCCCTCCGTCTGACTTGGAATGGGTGTCATTGGGGGAATCCGAAAAGCGTGCGTCCCATTTTTAATTTGCCGATGTTCTTATAGCACAAAATGTACTCAAGACACTTCTAAATGAAAAGCTTAGGTCTTACCTCAGATAGGTTCTGGGCCCCCAGATTACCTCCAGGTAAAAGCACAACATCGTATGGACCCTGAGAACCAAATGTGGAACACTTGTCTAAAGCAGAGCCATGCTGAGGTCATGCATGAGGATTGGATTATGATCAGTGTATCCCCCTCCTTAGACACGCCTTCAGAGAAGCTATTCCAATAAGCTTGGAAAATATACAGTACAGTCATTTAGGGTCATTTACACACTGTGGAGTTGTTCCAATAAAGCTCCTAATGGAGCTGGAAAGATATGATAAAATCCAACTAAAAATGTGATCAAATGCTTTAAGCAAGAACCAGATGAAAATGGAAATGTTCACATGACATACACAGACCAAAGTGTACAATAATTACAAAAATAATTACAAAAATACATCAATAATTACTCCGGTTAGGTTCCTAAAAAATCACAACACTTATATTTTAACCTCAGAAGTCTTTGCCTTGAGACATCAGTTAAAGACTGCAAATAGGCCTCACTTTAAGTATCCTTGTTTTCTACTCTAAACCTAGGACCCACATAACTTTTTTTTTTTTTTTTTACTTATTATTGAGAGAGTATCTTTGCCTCTGGGTAAATGATAGCACAGGAATACATATTTAGATCAATAATTTCAAAGAAAAACATGATTTGATAAGATTTGCAAAAATGGTTAATTCACCCATAAAAAAAAATAGAAAAGTCTAACCATTCAAAATTCAAAACAAAGGCTAGGATACTAACTTTAAAAATAAAGCATCCAATACATGCAAATACGTTTCATGTGTGTCTCTCTTTTACTGTTGGCACATCACCATAATTTTATCATATACATACATATGTCACTATGTTCATAAATATTGATTTTACACTTACGATACCGCCATTTTAAAACAAAGTTTACAAAGAGAAAATACATACACTGACTGACACCTTAAACCCATTAAAGTAAAAACGTTATATCACGTCCTACAGCTGAAATTGAGAGTACTCTCGCAGGGTGAAACCTGACCTGTTTGCGAGCCTCCTCCAAACTGGCATCGGGGCAGATAAGGACATCGCGACTGCACTGCACCGGCTCTTTCCCCGTCAATCCTGCCACCGTCACCGTGATCTAGACGGAAGGACAAGACTGAAAACCAAGGTGTCTACCACCAACTCCTGTGGTTCTCATCACCCAAAATCGGTTGATACGATATAGAGGATTTGCACTGAAAACAAATCGAACGCCACCGATAAAAACGTGTGGAAGCACGTGTTGCAGATGACTCTGAAGACCAACTTTGTCAGGTCATATGTTTTTTTTTTTTGAGGCGTGTTAAGTAAAACATGGCTCGGGGATCCGTTATTTTTTCCTAGACCAACTGAGACTGGCCGAAAGACAAGAATCCCTGCTGCCACATCAAAGAAGAAAAAAATCCGCAGTCTGAAAATGGAGAACTCATTACAGATGTAGACTTTAGACGCTAGAGTTTGTTAAATTTATTAACAGCTGTAGTCGAGTTACAATCGCACTGACCACTCCAACAAACTTTGACATTTACTCTAAGATAGCTCAAATTGCATAGTTTGCGGGTCTAGCCAGTTACCGCCTCTTGGGTAAAGGCTAGATTTTACAAGTATGCACATTTGAAAACAAAGGAAATTCTTATCTTGTTGGCCACAACAAGTTAAAACCGTATGAAACAAATTTCGTGCTTTACCGTTACCACCAGTAACATCAGTGAAGAGGGCAGCTGCAAGGTTAGCCTAGTACTCTTTAGCTAATTTAGCATATTCATTCTGTAACGACAATAGAATGATGATCGCCACAAAACCCAGTTATTCCAGTTCTCGCGAACTTGACCTAGTCTTTTCTGACATTCTATTTAACAAGGCCTGGTTATAAATGTTTGGGTTTAATTTAGTAAATATAATCCGGCCTGACCATGCACTTGTGGATTAATGCATATTGCAAGCTAACCAAACCAAAATGATTAATTTCACACACCCCTGCTCTACGCATTACGTCCACTGGAATGACCGTTTCCATTTCTTCTGCACCTTTCGACAAAATGACCAGAGCACGCTTGCCAGCCATGGTTGTTAGGATCCACTTCAGAAGCAAGACAGAAGACGGAACGGGCAGGAAAATATTGGGCACGAGCCTCCGAAACCGCTACGGTAACTGCTTAGGGGAAAAAAACTACTGCAAGAACGTTTTTTACGCATTTGGTTTTTCTGTAGGTAGCCTACTTACGTTTGCAGGCATGGTAAAGTTATTATTTCTGTTCGGTTGCACATTGTTTCGCGGTTACACATTTTGTGATATAACAATATTATATGGTTAAACAATACTTCGGACAGACTGGCTTGCTACCTGTAACTTTTGTTTTAACCACCAGAGGGTGGTATAAGCTTATTAATGGTCAATGTTTAAGATAAGTAACGTTACTATAATTATGAATCTCCTGGCCTAAATCGTCTATTCAGATTTAATAAAATGTTTTTAAATTTGACACAGCTGCAGTTTTGGATGTTATTTTTAATTACATTTTTTTATGATGTAAGATTACCAGGAATATGGAAGTGAAAAATATTTTGGATTCTATAACGTTAAGGCCAGGAACATTTACGGGTCTACAACACCCATTAATATGGGAAATTATTTGTCTGCTCGTTTAGGCAAAAAGAATCCCGCCTAAGGCAACTGCTCTAAAGAATATTAACATTACTGATTACAGAGAAAGCCTAAGTGGCCTTATTAAAGCTAAAATTGTATATTTAGCAGTTCCTGTTTGTCATAATATTGTATTATCGTCACACTGCCTATTATAAACCATTAATGCAACTGATTTTGCTGCAGTAGCTATTTGAAGATCGCATTTGCATTTACCATTCTCTTATAATTACAGATAAACCTCACAATCCCTAGGAAACTTGATGATTTAAACACACATCAGAGTACCGTTTCCACCACTACCCATTTTAAGAGTGCCTTCAAATGGCCGACTACTGTAGTTTGCTCGTCATGTAACATGTTTTATCCTTTAGTTTATTTTTTATGTAACTGAATACAAAACTTTTTTATTTGACAAAAATTAGCTGGCTATAAAATATAAACACCAATCGAATTCTGCGCTCCTACTCACTGAAGCTGGCACCCTGATCACTGCACTTGAATTGACCCTAAAGCCCCGATTTTTCTGAGTTCCCCTAAGACCAGTGTTTTTTTTGTTTTGTTTTTTGATAGTGATGCGCCACTGTCTCCGTGAAGTGTTGTCTTACATGTGGTGAATTTCAATATTGCCCCTTGCACACCTACATAGCCTTTAACGCACAAAAGTCCCCGGAGAATCTACTCCAATACACATAAATCAATCAACGAGCTCCATATTAAATAATGAAGTGTTCAATTTTTTGGAATAATTTTCATGTCAGATTGTCACTGATAAGTGCCTTAATATGTTTGCCCAGAGCATTTAAACCAGATATGACAGACGTAAATAATGGTCCCCTGAGAACAATCCTAAACGAAATAGATTATTAATGAGATAAAATCATATTGTAATGCCACTATACTAATGAAAGTTTTAACAGCTTTCAATTACGGTTGAAACAAGTATTACATCACGTGTTCATGAATGTATGCATAAAGGAAGATTTAGATATAGGATACGTCGCCCTAAATTGAACCAGAATAACAGCGTAAGTGAAACAGCTTGATCTAATATCGTGGTTTGCAGTTTAGTTTCTTTTCCCCAAGGACCAGCAGACAGCTGATGGACATACTGTTTACCTTTTATATAATAAATACACAATTTGTACGCCCTTTCTGTTTCTATTAACTTTTGTGACGATTATTTTGTCATCCCCTTTTAACAAACATTTTTAATAGTAATTACGCTTTTAACAGTCTAGACTTTAAGTAAGAAATGGTACCCTAGTAAAGGTCAACATTGTGACTTCCTTGTTCTTTTCAGAGTCATTTTAAAATGTGATCTTGTATTTTGTAGGTTTTTGTACAATGAAATGGTTCATAAACTTTTTTAGAAATAAGTAGCTGCATCAATATGGTGATTGCCATATATGTATGTTAATATGTTATTGCATTACATTGCAAAGTATGATTAAAAAGGCCGTTTGAAAAAACTGTTGTCATCAGGATTTACCTTGGGTCTTTAAAGAATTCAGTTTTCCTCCAAAATTATTGTGTAAGCAATCCAATGAAGGTATTCCATGCATTTATATCTCTCTTATTAACACATACCTTCTAGTCTCATTGTGTGATTGAACGGAAAACCCGCAGTTTATTTATTTGTTTATTTTTATGTGGAACTACACTTTGTGGTCCAGCTTGTTCATTTGTTTTGACTTTTTTAAAAACCCCATGCTCACCCTCTTTGTGCAGAGACTCAATAATGAATGGGCTTTAGACATTGGGGGATAGTCCTTTATTTCCTTCAGCTCTTACTGGGTTGGCTGTCAAAGGCACAGATTGAAAAGGAATCGCACCTCTTTATATGTTGAAAATGTTGATTTGTTTTTTATTAAGGCCAACCCAAAATGCATTTTTGTAAAGCTGCCACTCTGATGTTATCTGCTTCTCTTGTCTTTCTCTTGCGCCCTTCTACAGTTGGCTGTCTGCAAACCTAGGTCTAAAACATTATCGACATGCTGAATACTCATTAGCAACCTACATTCTTCCCTTGCAAATTTTCTTTCGGTTACGGTTATGATGAGTAATTCTCTGGAAATATAGGGGTAATTCAAATAAAGAAGGACTCCTTTTGGAAGTGAATATGTCTGGAGACATTTTATGCGTATTTAAATCCAGAGTACCCTTATAAAACATAAAAAAGCCTCATATAAGCTAGTCTTCAGATATTACACCAAATATGAGCAAATTAGTAAATCATCATACATCAAAAATGTTCAATAATGCTTCAGAAGTATGGTTTTACTGGGGGGGGGGGGGGGGGGGGGGGGGGGGGGGGGGGGGGGGGGGGGGGGGGGGGGGG
>JAOVYW010005607.1:0-12122 GCA_025775045.1 Hiodon tergisus
TCCCCCCCCCCCCCCCCCCCCCCCCACAGGCGACATTGTTCCTCAGGCTTATCAGGGTTTTACAGGGTTTACCTTTAGTAGTCGACATGGGATAAGTTTATTTTAACCTAAATTCTGCTTCTGTAAGTCCTGGAGTGTTCTCAAATTAAATATGTGGGAGGCGGCTTGTTTTTCTTTTTCTTGCTAATAAACAGTGTGTTTTATGTATCTTAAATATTTCACGTGCATGTATAAAAATTCTAAGTGTCTAGCCTTTCTCCGGTTTTAAAAATTTATTTTTCTGCTTGTATGTGAAGGTTTTTGTTTTGTTTTAGGTGGGTTAATAATTGGCTAGTTATGTCTTGCTTCAACCTCATAGATTAGCATGAAGTGAAACTGCTAAAATATAGTGATTTGCTGCTGTTTGCCGTGGCTAAAGTTAATATCAATCGGTTTTGTCGCTGTGTTTGAAATTTTGCATGGAATGGAGGCTAGAGGGTGGGACACGGGAACCTGTTTTTCCCCATGGGGGCAGTACAAAATACTGGCACCGAAGGGTTTCCCTCTACGTGCCCGCTTCCTCACGGGGGCGTCTTGTTTTCTGAAACGCAGGCCCCGAGGCGGAGGCGGACCGGGGGGACCGCGCAAGCAGAAGGAGCTGCCCGCAGAGCCTCCGTACACGGCCTATGTGGGGAATCTGCCCTTCAACACGGTGCAGGGCGACATCGACGCCATCTTCAAAGAACTCAGCGTCCGGAGCGTCCGGCTAGTCCGGGACAAAGAGACGGACAAGTTCAAAGGTCAAGTCCTGCTACGGTGCCCTCTTTCTGGGCTCGTGCCCCTTTCTTTGTTTTCCGTTTTGCGCAGCCAGTTTCTGTTTTGCGTTGAAGCGAAAATGCCCACCATGCTCTGTTGTTTACCAGCACCCCTCGTTTCAGAATGGGATTTCAGTAACTTTGGTCGCCGCGCAGATGGGTGCGAACGGTGGAGGACTGTAGTAGCTTTAGATATAGTCCTTGGTTCGGTTGAGTTTTGTTGTGTCCATGTCCTGTGTATCATATTGAACGGCGATCCTTTCCTCCAGGTTTCTGTTATGTAGAGTTTGATGACTTGGAATCCCTGAAGGAGGCCTTAACATACGACGGAGCTGTAAGTATTTTCACCATCACGTCACAGCGGTCCTTTTTTAAAATGTGTTTTCATTTAGTTATGGAACTCTGATCAAAGTTCTTCAATCCAACGTAGGCTAGGAAAGGTGCCTAGACAAAGCTCTGATTGGTAGGACTCGCTGAAATCATGCAAAATTGAAATCGGTGCAATTAAATTGCTCAAGAGGAGCAAGTGTTCAGGTACTTAGTGTTTAATTAATTAAAGAGACCTTGACAATATGTAGGATTGTGACACACCCAGAACTGGGTCGTCAGCCCTTGGCCGTAGCTGCTTAAGAGGTGATACTGAGGCCATGTTTTTGGGAAGAGTAAATCGGTGAGGCAGAAGCAACCTTTTCCACGGACACAGGTGTATTTATATTTATTGTTGTTTTTTTCCCCCTCCTCCCAGCTTTTGGGAGATCGGTCACTGAGGGTGGACATCGCTGAGGGCCGTCGGCAAGAGAAAGGCGCAGGAGGGTTCGGCTTCCGGAAACAGGACGACAGAGGTACCTAGGCATGGGCGGTGATTAGCTTGCACTACCATACCGTGTCAGAAAGGGTTAGTGACGTGGGTTGCCGAAATAAAAAAAAAAAAACCTGTTTTTCGTTCTTACTTTTCTTTCTTATATTGGGTAAAAACCGTAAACAAGTCTACCTTGCAGCTTTAGGACTTTTACTTGCATGTTATGTGATTTAACTGTTAACTATTTTAACTTTGTTGGAAGTTCTGTGAATTAGTATACTTACTCAGTATGTTTAACACCTGCCACAATCCAGTATTTATGCTTAGTTTCCTCTAGTCTTTTTCTAGTGAATGCAGTCTGTTGTTAACACTTCCCTTCTTCATTATTCATTCATTTTACCATATTTACCACAGCCATAATTGCCAGTTGACTCCACATTTCATATAGAAAAATTAACGACTCCCAAAAGTGTGTCTGTGGTCAAGCAATCCGAATACGTTACCTGTGATACTTTCCCTGACGGCTAGCGTCCCTAGGCTAGCCTGCCTGGCTGGTGGTTAGTAGCTCAGCCAAACAACAAAGGGCTCTCTTCCAGCCCTTTGCAGTGGGCTGCTCCTCATCTTTAACCTGGGCACTGTCCCTTTCAGGCCGCGGTGGCTCACGTGGTCCCAGAGGAGGGGGACGGGACTCCAGAGACGACTACGACCAATCGGGAGGAGGTGCGGCAGGTTTCACCCTTCGTTAGCCAGGCCCGTACTGGGGATTTAAAAAATTGGCCTTTGTTGGAAACGAGCGATTTGGCACCTTAAAAGATGTCTGGCACCGCAGGGCCATCTCTTGAGCAACGGCAGCCGACGCTAAGAGACGGTTTTCTTTAATAATGCTCAGCACTGGTGCACTTCAGGATCTTGGCAGTTACTCCTCGCTGAGTCAGTTCCCTAGGTTTGTTGGGAGTTTTTTTTTTTTTTTTTTCAACCCAGTTTTGTTTTGACGCCTCCATGAATGCACACATCTCATCATCATGGTTCACCTTGCAGGAGTCGTTGGACCGTTGGGTGTGGAGAGACGTTTGCCACTTGGCCGTATCTTACCCTACGCATCTCCTCTCCTCTCCTCAGGCTTTAGAGAGGATGACTTCATGGGCGGGCGAAGCCGAGGGGGCGGGCGGGCTGGAGACAGAAGAGGAGCCAGTACTGGTGGGATGGGGCGCTTCAGAGATGCGCCTCCCCGCGGCACCTCGTCGGACTTCAGGGAGCCCTCTGACGGTGTCGTTACCTGCTTACTTCCTTCAAGTTGCCCATGGCACCCTTCTGGCCCTTTAGTGCCAATGTTTTGTTAGAGGCTGTAGAGCGCTGAGCGCTTTTAATTATGAAAGCTTGCCCTAAACTTGAAGTTTCTTGCCCTTTGCAAAAGGCTGATTATGTTCCTCCTGTATGTTTGTGCCTTCTCCAGAGGAAAGGGCGCAGAGACCAAGACTACAGCTCAAGCCACGCACGGTGGCTGCACCCCTCAACCAAGTCGCCAATCCCCACTCTGCCATTTTCGGCGGAGCTAAGCCGCGGGAGGAGGTAATTCCCAAAGACAAAGACTAAAAATGAAAAACGCAGCAAAACTCCACGGAGTGCACGGGGGTGGGATGGGGGGGTGGCAATGGGACTGGGAGCTCCCCACGCCAGCAGGGGACGTGACCACCGCCATCATTCCTTTGTGTTAGCTGAGCTGAGACGGTCCTCTTCTGGATTCAATTTGGGCAAAATGTATACAACCAACAAGGACGCACACAAACACACGAAACGAGCAGCTTGTGAATGCATGTCAGGTGTTACCAAGTGGTTTTTACCTCTGCTTACCTGTAATTAGTGCCTGCTTTTGGCTAGGTTTTTTTGGGGCGGGGCGGGGCTGTCATCTTTGTTTCAGAAAAGGAAATTAATTGAGCTGCTCTTAATAGATTACAGCCTGTTTGCACAAGGAGTAAAAATCATCACTAAAATTGACTGTGTGTGATGGCTGTCAAGTGTTTTTACAAATGTTGTTTTTTTACACAAACGTTTGTGGCCTGGTGTGGAGGGTTGGTGTCTTTTGTGCATGGTTCTCAAACTCATCTCAACACTTCTCTCATATTTATGTCAATTTGGAGCTTTTTATAAATTTCTCCTTTTATGATTTTTCCCTCAATAAATTTCAGACATTTCAAAAAGCACTTTTGTTGACGGTAGATTTTCTGCAAATTAGTGGTTTTCTGGTCGACTGTAAAAGAGGCATACTGTAGTTTTTTTTTTGTTTTAGTTTTTTTGTTTTTACTTAGAACTTGTCCACCCAGGGTGGGTCAAAAATGTGGTGATTTTTAGCCCTGATTGTATCCGGCTGTAAACTGGCGCATTAACGTATTCAGTTCAGTTAAAAAAAAAAAAACATTCTGGTCAGTATTCAACGTTGCAATACAGCACATCTGTTATAACTAGAACCCCTGAAGTCTATTTACCATTCTACTGAATCAATGTTTTAAATGCGTACGACTTCTGCATTTTAGGTTTTATTAAAACAAAAACAAAAATTTTTAAACTAATATTGCTATTGAATCTATCTAACGTTTTAATTTTGTTTTTGTTTTTAAAGAGTCAATAAATCCGTGCTGCCACATTATTCAGGAAGGCCATACTGGATCCACTGGCTTTGTTCACCAAAAATCTTTCAAAGACCTCCTCCAAAGAATGCCATCTCGGCTGCTCGCGGCGCGCCTGCGCCTGACCAGTAGAGAGCGCTCGAGCCCCCTTCCGACTATCGCGCCCACATCGAAAGCACGCAACTTGGACAGCAGCACCTGTTTGGCGCTACCATTGCCTTTGTGGTGAGGACCTCGCAATGTGTGTCGTTTTTTTTTTCTCGTTTTTTTTCCCTCTCACACCCTCTCCTTCTCCAAAGGCATCGGTTGTATATATGGTGCTTTTAATTTAGCTTTCTCCCTTTCGTTGGCTTTTTTATTTTTTTGCCGGGGAGGGGAAGCTAAAAATTTCTTATCAGAAATCCGCTGTCTTAAATATTTAATGGTCGTTATGCTAAGAGCAGCTGAATTCTCTTTTTTTTTTCTTTTTCTTTTTTTTTCTTTTTTGAAAGATTTTTGACCCAAGTCAGTTCATTCCAAGTGAGAGCATCTTTCTGCAATAATGAATTATGGACACCCAGCTTGTTTAGTGAAGCAACGTGGAATGTGCAGCATAATCACGCAGAAACCTGGATAGTTCCCTACAGTCTTAGTCACTCTGACATGCATTTATCTGTCGATTTTTTTCACCACTAGAGAAAGATAATGACTCAAAACAAATCACTTTAAACGTAAAGTCCCATTCGTAATGCCTGTGTATACAAAGCTTATCGATGACATAGGAAAAGGCAACCTCTAAACTTCTGATCCCAGTGGCCCTAAGTGAGTTACACTGTAGTCTGGCTACCCGGTAGAGGCAACACTTGGGGAATCTGTGTTCCAGTCATTTTTATTTACATTTTACTAGGTATCAAACGGCGTAAGCAATGCCTTTTCTTACTGTACTGATGAAAAAAAATCGGCTGTAATTTTTTTTTTCTTTTCCTACACGGTTTATGGCAATAAAATGTATTGTTTTACAGATGTTTCTATGAATGTGTTTAAATGGGGTGAAGGGGAAGAAACAACTTAATTCTGTTCTTTTCTACCTTGGCGTATGTCCTGAAGGTTTGGCAATTAGCAGACCTGAAACGACCACAAAAATATACTGCTACAGTGGTTAAATGCTTATTTAAATGCTGGTGTGGAGGTGTCAGATTGAGGTATGAGAAACTTGTGGCCTGCTACTGAAGGGAATTGTCATTGATCCATGATGGTATTGCCAATAAATCTGTTCCAGTTGGTTTCCAAGTTGTTCATATCACTTAGAATAGGTATTAATAATGATCCTCTTATTTTAATCATTTTTTCTTTCTTGGAATTCAGTAAACCATTGCATCTTATTTTTGTGGCTTTAATGTTGTGGGGAGGTTTGATCAGGATGACAGCATTGCTTGGGGGCTTTGTTCACCAACGGAACTGTAATCATGCAGTCGTGGTACCAGAGAATGGGAACATGGGTCTTTTACATGGCGTCATTTATAGCATATTAATATATATACTATAAAATACACAAGGATGTGATTGCATATGATTACTTAAATGGAAAATTAATTGTTCATTTGTTTTAAAGTGCATTATAAATGGAGCTGCATGTAAGGGCTTCTATATCTGAGGAGGATGCTCACAACATGGTCTTCAGCTGTTATAAAATGAACCCAAGGAAGAGAAGAATGGGACATTGGAAGGGAACTCGGTTTGCACAAACTGTTGTCTGTGTCATGCTTCGGAACGTTTTAGGACCACCGGGAGACCGAACACATTGCCCAAGTCGACATAAACGTGTCACTTAAATTATAACTTTTAACACTCAGATTCCGTGGTCCACGAGAGCTGTAATGTCTGCATTTTTGAGCTTCCTGCCCATTTAATTGGAATCGTCAGTTGGATAAGAAATTCTCGCCTGATGTTCCCTGGCGTAAATCGGGTGCTAATGGTGTGGTAGCGTGGAAAACCGGTTGAATCTGCTGCTCTCTTGGGCCAGATATTGTTTATCCCCGGTGTGCTGTGGAAGTTCCAGTTTTAACACACCAATCAGTAAGTTAGATGCTGTTCGATGTGCTTATGCCGGATTGAATTCGCGTCTCGTGCGTGGCTGACTCTATTTTCCTGTCTTTGTTTTCATGAAAACTATCCCATGTGATTGTCTCTCTCTGGTTTTTAAATCTAGAGATTTCCCACACTATTATTCTGGTTGGTAGAGGGGAGGGGGTTGAGTTTAAAAGTTCAATTTATACGGTTTTGGTATTATGTGAATGATCATTCAAATAAAATTTTAAAACCATAAAACTTTCTTTTACTGTTAGTTGTAAGGATTTTTCAGCTTAAAGTATTGTATAGGACCTGCACATTTGAATAGTTGACAATCTCTCCCTTTTAGTTGACATTTCCACCATTGTGGATGAATGAAAGTGTTAAGTTTAAAACCAGGGATCTATGGAAATTATATAGAGTCAGATCATCCCTCGTTTCTTGTTTGTTTTTCTTTTTCATCCTCAGACAAATCAATGGTCATATATATATAAAAAGTAAACATGGTTCGATTAGTGCGTCAAGTTGAAACGGCACAAATGTTGAAGGACTGGCAAGTTATTCTTAGTTTTGTTTCTTGAGTTGTCTATTTTACTAAATTAATTATTTAATTTTAAATATAAAACAGTTACGTTTCTAAAATGTAGTCGGCTAAAGATTTTTTAAAATCTGGTACAAAATATGAATCGTGTGCACCGTTGGTATAACTACCCTGCAGAGGACGCTACTTCTGAAGAAAACTCCTACAATTTAAATTCGGTTACGTGCGTGTGTCCGTTGTTGTAGTACATTTATGGTTATGAAACGTGCGCGCTCCCTGGTTCTGGAACATCGCTCGCTAGAAGCTGGAACGGGGGTAGGTAAGGAAGTGGCACTGAAATGAGAGCGAGCGTTCACTTACTCTTATTGTTTGAATTTAACTTTGTAGGCTACCGTTATTAAGACGTATATCTAATAACCCCTTACGTCATAACTTGGATATTCGCAAGCCAGTCAAAAAGAAAGAAAACGGCGTGCTACTAACTACCAACTGTTGCATTCAGTCGTAGGGAGCTAGGTTTTGTATAGGCTACCGATTAGTTTGTTCTGTATAAGTGAGGCACGGAAAGTTAACACTTTCTGTGTTTTCGTCAAATTGCGTTGTACTTGTGACTTTAAGTGTAGTGGGTAATTCAAGAAGTAAACCAATTACTGGCGAAGAAACTAAAGTATGGTCCGCCAACATTAAAACTGGAAGTAAGTAACCGCTTTAATAACGTTAAAGGAGGGTTGGCTAAGCTTCTTAATTAAAATTGTTTGCCACGTTGACTAACTAACTTGACTGGCTTGCTAACTACGTCTTGTGAATCGAGTAGCTCTCCAAGTTGTCCGTGTTGCAACTTAAGTAGAAGATATCCCGTTTCTACGCTTCCCCAACCGTACCCACATTGTTGTAATACGGAAATGTGAAGAAAAACAGCGGTGTTCTTGGCAACGGAGTTTACGTGTCGTTTATATGAGGTTGCACGTGACTTCTACAACAGCAGAAGGAAAGGCTAGTTTAAGGAGAATTAAACGTTTATCATATTTGCGATTCTCGTAAGTGGGGCTATACGGCTACCGTCTCTGACTGTAATGTAAGACTGCTTATTTTTCTGCGGTTTCAAGTAACGAAAGTTTTTGTTCAAAAGGTCAGTTTCAATGACATCTGGTTTACAGTAGGGGCTGCCCAGTGTAACCTAGTTCACGTGTAACAATCGTGCAATCGCCAATCCCAGCTGAAGTTACTATGACGTTATGAGAATGGATTTAGCTGTGCGATTGCTCATCCCTGTTGCATTAGTATTTTTTGTGCCGAGAAACTGAGACTGTTTAAGCGACTGTCTGGGAACGTAAGCCACCGAATATATGTGGAGATTTTTTGGTAGTTTACTAATAAACGTCAAAGTTTTATCTGACTTAGCACTGTGGTTTCCCTCGATGTTTTGTATATTTTACATGTACTCTTATCTGTGTTCTAGGGTTAATGGCTGAATCATAAATAACATTTCTTGTGTTTAAGAGAAGCCCCCCCCCCCTCAATCCAATCTCCAAGTAATGTTAATTTGTGTTTTTTTGTTTTTTTTATATAAACCTTATTATGTTGGGTAATTTGTAGGACCAGTAAGAGGGACAGGATAGGCAATTCCAAAAGTGCGAAAGGTTTAAATCAGGCTGGATGGCCTGCTCATTTGCATACAGAACTGTACCCCCTGTGTTGTGGCGCACTGCACTGCCATTGTCTGTGGGCATCGAGGCAGCAGATGTTTAGTCCGGGCCACAATTCCGCTCTGGACTGGTTAGCTGGGGGACCTCTATGCTTCGGACCACTCGACAGGGAGCTGTTGACAATCGGGACTAGTTGGTGCAGGCCGCGCTCCTGGGGGAGCTGTGTGGCTGACGGTGTGAGAGCAGCGTCATCACACAACTCTCGTGTGTATGCAGAAAGTTTTGTAGTCCGTGGCGGCTATTGGCCTTGGCTATAAACATTTGCCCTTATTGGCAATATAATAAGGGAAGGTTTTTTTTTTGTTTTTTTTATGGCAATTAAAATGTTGAGTTAAATGTGGCTCTCCATTTCTGAACATTACCAAGGTGTTAAACTCGATCTGCCAACTGAGGGCAAAGAACGTGTTGAAGTGTAGTTTTAATTTAGTCACCAGAATAGATAAACCTTCAGTGGTTCTGTTAAGGCAATTAATACTCAGATATGCTTATGTATCAAATAATTGCCTGTAATTGCCTTCATTTTAATATTGAAAAAAATCTCTCTTTGAAAAGTAAGATCACCGTATTCAAGCAAATACAATAAATGCTCTTGAAAGGCTGTTCTGCATGGTGAGAGATTAGGAGGGAGAATATGCTATTGAATATCTCGGTGTTGAGTACTGTACGCTTCTCCTTCCGTCTTGTCTTGTCTTGGTTCTCATTTTGCACTGCATTGTGTGATTATGTATCCTGCAGATTTGGAGCCAAACGAAGCTTCCTTGGCCTGGTTTCCATAGCAGCACTCGGTGTAAACAGTTTAGGGGCCTACCCTAGACGGGACTAACAGTGGATACCACATGGGAGTTGACTCCTTACTGCTTTTATAAATGCACAGAAATTAGCCGAGTTTACTTGTCGTAATCCCTTGTTGTAGACCTGTTACTGACTGACTGCTGAAGTTTCTGAGTACCGTGGGTTAAGGCTAGTATTTAAAAATTGCCTTGTTTTGTGTGGGCTAAATGGTGTATCTCAGTGGTAAGGCCTGCTTTCCAATGCAACGATGGCAAACGTGTTTTTAGTTTGTTTTTGTTTTTCCTCTCCTACCTCTCTCTTCGCCTCACCGTGTTCCTGAAGGCCTACAGCAGCTGGTCGCTTGGAGCTTGACTCTCTCTGGCCCCATTCTCCTGCTATGAATGGTGTTATATTGGCCTCCTTGTGTTATTTATTTATTTTATTGACAGCAAGGACAGCCAGTCCAAAATCCTACTTTTCTCCCCCGCCCCGTCACTGAGCTAAAAACATCCAAAGATTGCATTGGGTCATGCACATGACTTGTGCAATATCTGAGAATGCTTTGACGTATTTTGTCTCAACTCCTGTGTGTTAGGAACAACCGAGGCAAGCGTTAATATCCCAGGCCATGGTTCATTCATTGCGTTTGCGCCAAAGTGTATTGTGAACACAATCTGAATGTTTTAAGGCTAAACATTAAGGAGATTAGTTACCTGGACAAGTTAACTATTAAAAACTTGTTGACAGGACCTTGGGTTTGTCTTTTCCTTTGTGTGTTTTGATACTTGGTATACTACAACCTTTCCTTTAGGGCGTATACTTCAGCTGCTCTCCTGCTCTCGTTAAAATCATCTTTCAAAGCTATTAGAACGGATCAGACCGGCCCTAGTCGCTTATTTTGTGCATTCAAGGACAGGGAATCGCTCCGCAGGCTACTGTGGTCATACTCCTGCAGCTCGATCCGTGCTGCAGCTCTAAATTAATGATGGGAGTCCTACTTTTACAGCCAGGACCCAAGAGCCTGTATCGTGACAACTTGCGTGGAAGCACTATGGTTGACGTCCGTTTCTCGGGCTTCGTTAAACTGGCCCAGCGCTCTGCCGCCGCTGCAGGTTTTTACGCCGTCTTCGGTTTTTCCGTGCGTCGTCAACGCATGACTGCTTTTTGTCAGTTTAAGTAGTTTGAGCATTTTGTTTGTGTTCGCTGTGCGTCTCCGCGTCGTTAAAACTCTGGCTTAACTTTATTCCCCCCCCCTCTCTCTCTCTCTCTCTGCAGGCAGGAGCATGTTGTCCTCCTGCTGTAACTGGCTCTGTCTGGACACCGCCACAGTGGAAGAAAGCGGCAACACGCGGCGCCAGGCCTACACGAATTCGGGGTACACCAGCTACCCTTCGCCGACGGCCCCCGACAACGTCTGCAAGGCCTGCGGAGGTCGCTTTGACACCTCAACCAGGAAGGTAAGATTGGAATTGTTCATTCCTATAGTCCTTCCTTATAATAATGAATCAGTTAAGATTTTCTTAAGTTACGCACAAGTTTTCCAACGTCTTTTTATTTATTTACTTGTGTAATTGACTAATGCTCTTATCTGGGCTGACTTGAAATGTCTTTAGATTGAGTGCAACCCAAGCTTTCCCTACCTGATTCATAATGGAACTACTTGCTTAGTTGAGGACGATATAGGTGGCTCATATGTCATTATAGTGATTTGTGTCGGTATTCATTCTGTACTGTGGCACAAGGTTCCACAGGTGCTATTTCCAATGCACTGAAATGCTGCTCGTCAGCCGCTGAGCGGGTCTTGCGTCAGCGTTTACACTTTATAGTGGTGTCTGGGTTAGGATAATTGTACAGCTGTAGAGGCTATTCTCCGGTTTTCCTGATGCCTCACAGCAGATGGATGCTTTTTCGCTGCTGTGTATTTTTTGTTGTTGTTTCCTTGCCCTTATCTCCTTATCTGGGAATTTTTTGTAGTTTCTGCATTTTTGAGGCTGTGCCTTTGCCCATACACATCACAACGTTTTCCTGTTTGACACAAGCTGCTAACCCTCAAGCGCGTGACGGTCTCCCCGCCGGTAAAAGCCTCTCTCGCTGCAGCACGTCTGCATGGACTGCAAGAAGAGCTTCTGCGGCCGCTGCTCTGCACAGCTGGAGCGGCGCCCGCGGCTGTGCCACACGTGCCAGCGCTTCCACGGCACCCTCTTCCACCGGGCGGAGCTGATGAGGCTGAAGGTGAAGGAGCTGCGGGATTACCTGCACCTCCACGAGATCCCCACACAGATGTGCCGGGAGAAGGAGGAGCTGGTGGAGCTGGTCCTGGGCCAGCGGACGCCCAGCGGCGGCAGCGGCGGCAGCAGCGGGGCCCCAGTCGGCGAGGTCGCCCCCCAGCCTCACGTGACCCAGCCGAGTGCAGCCCCGAGCCCCGCTGCTCCCTCAACGCCAACCGAGCCGCCCCACACTACAGAGCCTGACTCTGAGCCGCTGACTCAGGGTGACAACCAGGTAAGAGCTCTCCTGGTTGAAGTGAGGTTAAGAATGCACTGCTACGCCGTCAGCAGGGTGCCGAGTTGTTGCCCAGGCGCTCCAAAACGACGGATTCTAGGCTAGCCACCAGCTCCCGGCAGAGAAGCACGGCTCGCTAACCCAATGTGGCTGTTGAACTTTGCTCTAGAGTCCGCCTGTGCCGGTGGCCTCCAGTCAAGAGGAGACACCTGAAACTCAGGTTGACACAGAAGGCCGAGGGGAACAGGAGTCTCAGGTACAGCTGGCCTGAGAGAGTCTCGCCTCCCCGTGACCTGAGTGTCCTAGATACGCTGTCATGGTGGCGGGGGGGGGGCG
>JAOVYW010005609.1:0-12121 GCA_025775045.1 Hiodon tergisus
GGATTTCAATTATATATATATATATATATATATATATATATATATATAGTTATAATTCTAATTATGTCCTTCTCCTGGTGGGTATTGAAGGATCATCCTCAAATCAACCTAAAGTTTATGCACCCAAGGGTCTTCCTTGTTTAAATTACTCCATCATTTGTTTTGAACTTTTGCCTGTCTGTACGCCTGTTTTGTATTTCGCTTTCATCATTGACAATAAATTACTACAGCACACATTATTACCCATTAAAGAAATCAGTGGACTGAGCATGTTTAAACCGTGAGGGAAGATTTCTTGCGTAAAATCATATTTCTTTAGCAGGAAGTAATTATACAAACAAAAATGCCCTTTCAACCTTAAATTAGTATTTATTTTACTTCCTTATCACTGATGGCAGATTCATGTCTTAATCATAAAATCTTCGCATTCTGGCCCTGACAATGCGTAAGTCACAATAGCGTATCTACAGAATCTGCAATGGTGTTTGTCCTGGGTCTTTATTTTGCAGATGCAGGCTTGTTTCCCATTCTACTGCAGAGCCATTGTACAGACAAATAAACAGACAGGGCATGTTGATCTTTGGATATGTCCTTGACAATGAACAATGTTTTATAGGCAGAATGATGCTGGGCAGGCACCGTCATCACGTTGCTTTCTGTTTTGTTTTTTAGTTTTTTCTCACAAGTTTTAACCAGATCTTCAGAGAAATGCAACATTGACTCAATAAATCGGAGCTTAGGTGCCGTTTCTGTGCAAGAGTCAACACGTGCTTGACCGTTTATTCCTGAGACTCTCAAAAAGAGTTATGGAATGATTTTTTTTAAATGTAGTGGTTAGGGTTTGTGTCCTTGAGCAAGGTACTCGGCCCGAATTGCTTCGGCATAAAATGCCCAGCTGCGTAAGTGGATGCATGTAGATATTATAAGCTGTGTGAGTTTGTTTGTTTTGTTTTTTCTGTATATTGTATAGGAGTGAGATGCACAGCCCCGGCCCCTGGCTCCCTGCCAGGTGTTATCGACCACATTGCTCATCCTCTACTCTATACAGAAAATTCCAATAGCTGCATTAACGAAAACACTACATTCATCATCAGCCTGTTTCCCTCATGCTCCCGGGACAGTTTAACTCCCCTTCTGAGGAGAGGTCACCGTGTGCGTGATAAGAGAAAGGCTGTGAGCCCAAACGGACATTTTTGCTGTCTGTGCCTTTATTACTTCAGGTCGGAAGGTATGAGACTGAGATATCTGATGATGCTGCTGCTATATGGGTCTTGGTCATTGATTTCTGGGAAATTGCACAATGTTGCCCTGAGTCACAGCAAAACCCAAAATTTGAACACTAATGTTTCACGATAGCAGATTTCACAATAGCCCCAACGTCAGGGTACAGGGTTGTGGATCCCTTGGAAACAATGGCAAGATTCCAGCGTGTTCTTGAGTGCTTTAAACTTGACTGTGTAAAGCAAGAATAACAGCAAGGTGAGAAAAGGTGGATATTAGTTTTGTCCACCTGCTGATTTTAAACCGTTCAGGGCATTCCTAGACAGAACCTGTGTTTTGGATTATGTCCATTCATGTATTTGCTTAAATAAATGTCAGCTGTAGATAACAGAGTAGAGATTGAGACTGAGATTAATGCAAAATGGATATGAAGATTATCACTTTGTGGTAAATGGAATATATAAACACGTGGCAAATCCACCTTTTAAAATCCATACCATAAAGATTTCATGGGACCTGCTCAGAAGTGTAATGTTGCTCTCAGTCAAGCCTTATTAAAGCACTAGCAGATAGAAGTTTTCTGGTCATTCACATTGCATATTCTCAGCCTTTCGCACAAGTTTTCCCAATAATGTCACTGTGAACCCACCCATACATTTTGACGATAGTAAGTAATAGGTTGTCGAGTTGGTTTGAGGAGTAGCTCTCTCCAGGGGCCACCCTGCAGGCAAGTCAACCCCCCTACACACACACACGTATAACAAGACGATACGCAGAGCATTCCCCCGGCACTTCGCCGTGGACCGTCGTTCGTACAATTTCGCCTTGCGTGCCATCGGCACGTGCAGCCCGTGAGGGAAAGCAGGAAGTTTGTAACAATCCCAGTCACAGGGGGATGGTTACCTCAGGATGGCTCCGCAGTAAGCCAGCCACCATGTGTGTCCTTATGTGTCCCTATGCGGAGTTGCACGCGCTTTGCTTTCCCTTTACTAATAATGAATGTAAACTCCCCATCACTTTCAATGGACGAACAGTTAACGACCCTGTGCCAAGTAAATAACTTCAACGTGGTAGCATTGAAAACACTACTTAGTGGCACAGCTGAAAAAAAGTTTATTTAATCCATGGATTTCAATGAAATGTTTAAATGTTAAAGCATATGGGTGACAAGTAGAGGTCTGCTACCAAAGCTAGTTACCACTAACTAGTTGCTGCCCCAGCATATTGCTTTAAACATAGTTTTTTCCAACTCAAGCATGTAACACAAAACGATTTCTCAGGCCCAAATCCCGAGTTGCTATTAGTCCTTTTCTTATTGACATGGGCGCTGTGGACAGTGTAAGCAGTTGGCAACGCCAGCCGGAAAAGGGCCAACTGACACTTTGTAGTGCAGTGAAAAATCATCAGACTCAGAACAATCTCCAGCATTTTAGGAAAACAGCCGTGCTGAGTCGCCTGATCATAATCATGGTTCTGGTGTGGAAGTGAAAAGAGTTCTATTCTCCTTCATTCATCAGATGTTGTCGTTATTCGGTAAGTCGATCCACCTCTTGTCACCGGACCATTTCCATGGCTAGCCATAGGGTCACGATTGGACTACGGAAGGCCGACTGACATTTTGAACCACACAGGACGGTTAAGCTTCACTGGGGCCAATAAAAACAATATGATCATATTTCTACACTGCTGGCTGAGAACCAGCTGTTCCCCAGCTCCCCAGTTCACATCCGGCTCTGTATCAGTTACAATCAGAAAGTCACTTACCGCTAACCCACAGGGGATATTCTCGCACCTCGCACCGTCTCACTGTTCACCGCTCTGCAGCGCTGCCGCGGAAACGAGTGGGGCAGCTTTCAAAAGCATCTGCCCCAAACAGAAAGGAAGGTCAAAGGGAAAACCCAAAGCCTTTGAACCTCACGCCGGCAGAAAGCTTTCACACAAAGAAATGCAGCATGGAAACACTCAATCCTCGCACTTCTGAATGACGGGGGTCTGACCGAGGGAAACGGGGTTACACAGATTGACTGACTGTTGAGAAGCCCTTTGTGACATGGCTAATAACATATTTAACATATTCCCCCCGAAAATAATCTAAAAACGATGTGAAGGTTTTGTTCTTATTCAATTTTTGGTCATTTTTTATGAAAATGGGTGTGTTTTCAAAATGCAATTGCAGCACTGCTGTATGTATGCTGTTTGTCATTTTAACACGGTTAAAAAATATCTCCATAGTACTAATCTGAATTTATTATATTAATCTGAATATTTCTATTGTTGAGGGCAGTTTATGATGAGGCGGTGGGTTGCCAGGGACATCAGAAAGTGACTCCCAAACGGGACGAGAACAATGGTACAAAGTAACATCCTGTTTACATCCTGTGTCATGCTTAATGCCATCTTTAAAAACAGAGGACCTAGAAAGCTCAGCCTTCTCAAAACCTTAATTACTGACATTCATGCTTAATGGCAGAGATGGGATAATGGATCTGCACTCACATCATCGTTATGGAGTCTTCACGGACAAATGTCTAAATTCACCACCATCCCGTGGAGCAGGGAAACATTAGCGGATTTCTTAGGGTTAGGAATTAGGAAGCAATTACCCACAATTCAACACCGGCGGAAAATGCATGATTGTATCCGTGATCCCCTTCAGTACTTCTTGGGATACAGAACACAATAGCAGTTTCTACGGGAATTTGCGCATTAGCTATTTCCAAATATTGAATTTAGCGGCAACGGTTTGCATTAGCGCATCTCTTGGCTACATAATTGAGTATTCACTTCCCAACATAATAGTGTTACTCCAGCCTAGGATTTCAGCTGCTAGAGACTTGTCTTTTTAACCCTGGGATAGTCCTCTTAATCTATTACACAGCTGAGCCTATGAAAATAGATATGTTTAAAAGAACAACTTCTCAAAATAACAAATTTCCCGATCGCTAAATGCATGTGAAAGAGGGCTTGGACATTTCTTTTTTTATAAAATATATACATTTTTCGTTTGGATAGGTCTTCTAGTTTCATTATCTAATTTAATAAAATAGCTGAGGATAATTTAATAATAAAACGTCTTGGTTGTGGTGGAAAAGTAAAAAAAAACATTAGACATAGATGTTTTTGCGAGTGTGTGTGTGTGTGTGTGTGTGTGTGTGTGTGTGTGTGTGTGTGTGTGTGTGTGTGTGTGTGTGTGTGTGTGTGTGTACTGGATCAACATTATAAAAAATATATTACATTTTAAAATTTCACATGCATTGCAAAGAATCTGCAGCCTGCTCTTGCAGCCTGCTCCAGAGGGCTAATTACTGGCCACATGAGTCCTGCTAACACAGCTTAAGAATGAAAGATTTTATTTGATTTTATTTTGGCAATGAAGCTGAAAATGTCACTGTCTTCACTTGTACTTTCCCATGCCAGATTCGGTTGACGTGTAAACTAGAGGGTGCAGAAAGACAATTGCCCGTCTTTGGATCATCTCCCAATTGTTCCTTTTCTTCTGCTCCCAGGAAAAGGTTCAGTCAAGGGACAGCCATTCAAGGGATTGTCTGACCCCACGGCAGGCAAGAAAAGTCCTTCCCAGCAAGGGGCGACTTCCATCCAGGATGTCTGTTTGTGGCCGACCCTCGTGTTAGGCAGGTACAAAAAACTTAACCGAAAGGGACCGTCGGAGGTTGGTCTATGGGCGCGCCGTTCCCGTGGCGACGTCAGACCTCCAACCAGGCCTTTCAGAAAGTTTTTTTTAATAAGGTGGCTCTTACTGGGTACATTCTCCCGCAACGAGAGGGTCCTCACTTTGGTCATATAGAGACAAAGCACTGAGCAATAATGTGTGACAATGGGGTGAGTCGTCTGAAAGGCCGCCTGTTTGTTTTAGGCCCTGCGCAAGCCACGGGGCGAAAATCGCTGAAGCAGTTTGCCTCAAGTCTCAATAAAGCACACTGACTGAACATCACAAGCTAGCTGTGCTCACACATATATATATGCCTTACATACAGCTTATGTAACTACCATGTATGGGATTCCACGGCTAATTAGAAGGCTGAGACCGTATGTATCAAGCATCTGAGAGGTAATAAACGGCCTATTTTTCATTTTTTTGGACATTTTGTCCCACACTCAATATTAACAATAAATAATACTCCTAACTTGTCAGGTATCTCCCAAACGCCCCTTAAATATTTAGAGTTGTCAGCAGATGACTGCCTCCTGCGATTCATCTAAACCCTGAGATGGCTACACTGGAATGCCCCTGCATGTTTAACCACGTGAATGAAACAGCACCGAACAGATTGTGCCTGTATGTGCCTCACATGTATTATTCTTCTACAGTTTTCAACAACAGAACCACCATTCCATTTCAACAGAATACTGTTTAAACATAGTATAATATACAAATACACACATCGTAGTTCAGTGACTGGTGTTAGGGACTCACAGAGCCTGGGTCCTGGGTTCAAATCTCTCGGGTCACTGTCTGTCTGGAGTTCGCTGTGTTCGCCTGAGTTTCATCCAAATCTGTGAAAACTCTTGCGAGTTAGATGGATTGGTGTCTGTGTTATTGACCCACATCTTTAATAATTTACTTTTGAGCAATTGGTTGAAATTGTAAAATAATGATTAGAAACACAACACATCATCGCAAACGTTTGTATTTGCGTTGTGAAAATGCAGCTAAGGTCGTCCCACTGGTTGAACACCTTTGATTTAGAGCATCTGGAAAAACTCCAACAGAATGAATCCAGCTGGACACCTTACCTGCGTTCGCACAAAATGAACAAGATCGTTCCTTAAAAAGTGTCTCCAAACATGCAGCACAATCACCTCTATTGCCCCAAACCAACCTGAACCCTGAATGACCCTGCTGAAGAGCTGCTACGATCTTCTTCATCACGTACCTGTCCGGTTCACCTCCTGCTCCACTCACATCCCAGGCTAGCACGACTGGGCCCTGCCGCAAACGCTTCATCTTTCTCCTCATCCTGCAGGTTCTGGATACCAAAGCAGAGGATATCCTATTGAGACGATTGCTAAAATAAACAGTTCACACCACAGAGCACTAATTGCCATTGCTTACTGGAAGTCAGATAAGCAAGATGCCATTAAAAAAACATTAGGATTGTTACTACTTCCTGTCCTGGACTACCATAACTGTGGCTAGCACAAAGATGTTTTGTAAACAAATAGCAGGGGTGCAGGAGAAGGAGAAGGGGAGGGAAATCCTTGGAACATCAAATTCCTACCGGACTCTGGGCAAGGCTTGGAGCAGGGCAAGACAGTAAAACCATTGTGAACACGTTGTTAAATGTTGGATTTTCAAACATAAAAATCAGCCACTGTGATTTTTTATAAAATATGTATGCCTTTCCAGTGGAGAATAATTAAGCCCAGCTTCATACCACATCATTTGATTTAAGACAATGTCTGTCTGAAAACGTCCATTGGCCTGATATTATGGGAATGTTATTACCAAAATGTGCTGCTCTAGGCGCACATTGTAATTGACCCAACCTCAATTGTTTGAATGTCCACCTCTGCATAACACAGTTAACATTTATGGGCCCGGGTTCTCTTTTGAAATGACTATTTTATCATCCCATTGAATGCGGGCACCAAACCTCCAAACCTATTAACAAACTAAGTTAAAAATTTTCCCATAGTTGCTTATCCAATTCAGGGTCGGCGAGCGCCCAAGGTCTTAACCCAGCAGACGTGGGGCGTGTGGCTGTGTGTACCCGGGAGGAGACAGGAGGAGACTGACACGCATTTACACGGCTAATTGTTTAGTTGCTAACCCACCGTACTCGCGAGTAGTTGGACAGTGGGAGGAAACTAGATCACCCGGGGAAAAAACCCTCGCCAACGCTGAGAGATTGAGCAAACGAAGACAGTGTCCGAGCCAGATTCCATTATAGAATTCTTTATTTTACCCTAATTTCTTAACCCTTATGCCTACCGCTTACAAACTGCATGTATTATGTTTGTTTTATGTTTATTTACAGGCAATTACAAATAAGAAATCTAAATTGTATGTGCACTGAACGCACGCTCTTAACGTGCATCTCCCGTTAGGTTCTAAACATAAGAGGGGGCAGAAATACATCCCGGCTCCGAAACGGTTCCATGCGCAGCTGCGCTGTACCATTTTTGTTCTTTCGGCGTGCAACAATGAGAGATATTCTGGTCAGGGACGGTCCTGGGGCTGGCTCTCTCGCCCTCCCTGAGCCCCTCATTAGGGACGGCCTCATGATTGTTGTTTGGAGCCTGATACGGCCCTTCTCTGATGCTGAATGGGCCCCTTTGAAGGGGAATCATTCGCTTTAAGTGGATGCCTTTCTGGGCCCCACGTGTGCTACGTTGCCTAACCGCTTTGACACTTGCGGCAGGTTGCAACGGCAGAGAAGCTGGAGCGTCCGCCAAATTCGTTAGCATTCCTGCTGTGCTTCGTTTTAGGCCCGACCGTTTGGGGCGTTGGTGGCTGTCTTTATTCCACGTGCATCAAATCACTGTTGTGGGTGGGGGTTTTTTGTCCCCAGCTTTCTTTTAGTTGAATTTGCTTTATTTTTAAATGAAACCTGTGCTTCTTTGCTGATTGTTAAAACCCATTCATAATTCTGGTTTGACTCTTTATTTTGTTTTGTAATTATACTGACCAAGGGTTGCAAGTGTCATGGGAATCAGTCCCAGTACACAAACGCTCTCTTAATTACTTCAACTCATCATTCCCTTACCAAATTATGAACCAATTAGATTCGTTTGACCAATTAGTTTGCCAAGAGCTCCCCTGTCACATGTAATTTTATGGGAAGCTGAGTCTCGGAATGTCCCCTGTATCCTTACCCCTTTCCCCGACCAATGGTTGCTCAACACTGCTACCCAGCCCCACCTCATCCATCCAGACAAAAGATCGACAAATGTTTTGATGCCATTTTCAACCAGATTACCGCAATGTGGTGGATGTCTCCAGTACTACCCCCTCCCCCACCCCCACCCCCCCCATCTGCACGAATCGTCTTTGGATGAGCCAAAATCGGGTCACATTTAAAAAACGGTCCACTGGTGAATTTGTGACCCACTTTTTTTCATGGATTCCATTCCCTTTTTTTCTTTTTTCTTTTTGTGAATCACTTTTCTGTGTCAGTGTACTAGCAGTACAGGTACATCTGTCTTTCTGTGCACCTCTGCCGTCTTGACCAGCTGTTAAACAAACCAGAGTAGTTAAATGTCTAGAAGCAAATAGACTATGGCGTGCATTTTAAATGAACGGCATAGTGTTTTATTCCTGTGTATTTCACCCAAACAGCACCGTTTGACATTTTGCTGGGGTGCAAGAGCTCATGCCAAATAGGCTTAAGCAGGCTGAGGCAACTGGTGCGATTGTTTCACCCATCACCACTGACAAACTGCCACTGGAATTTGAAAAGACCTGCAAAAGAATATGGAATTTGGCTGGAACCCAGGGTGCCCTGCCCACCCCCTAAAGATCCTCATTGTCCATTACTCATAAACATGCACACATATTCAGCAGCAATGCAATTTCAGGGGTGATTATTTTTCAGGCTGTTCAAATTCACCGCAGCTGATCCAGACATGGAAGCAGTCGTGTGACAATGCACAGTCCTCAACATTCCTCTTAAGATATTGAGGTGTTTGTTTTTCTTTAGGAAACAACAATTATGTTCAATAATCTGATTATCACTATCATTATCAATCTCCTCACTGCTAAGGATTTGAGCAGAAACAGACCATTGGCAATTTGGGCGGTTGCTATGCGCTACTGTGTCGGAATGTGCTTTCCAAGGGTGAATTATGTGACTTGGACTGAGTCCCTAAATTCAAATCAGGTCTGAGGGCTTTTATCTCCCCCATTGATGACAACTAACAAAGGGGGAGGGGGAGGGGCTTTGATTCATACCATGAGGTGTTTCTGTTAGTGCCGGTAGGATAGCTGGGGAACCTGGGGGTGTTGGGGGGTGGTTCACCAAATTGACGCAGATCGCTATTTTCCGGTTGATTTCTTAGTGTTACTGTTCATTCATTAATTCATTCACTTTCCCTTACCACTCATCCAATTCAGCCTGGCATGATGCTGGAGCCTCTGGTTAGATCGAGAGGCAGAGCCTGCCACACATGCATCTGGCTTGCAGGTCTTTTACCATGAAGCGTTATGTTGAAGCAAATGGAAACTCATAGACAAAGGCCAAAGCCAATATTTTGTCGCACCAGTTGATAAAAAATGTATTGAAAAGTCCCGTCTGATCCCATTGCCGCATTTACGGTGATTCCTTCGGTTTCTCTGTGAACGGTTGCCTAAGTGCCATACTCTGCAATATTGAGTCCCACAGAGTACTACTGGACATTCAGTTCTTTGTTTAGCCAGGGCTACGGGGGAGGCAGGCATCCCCATCCTGATAAGAGCACAAACATTTTCAGTTACAGCCCCGGCCAGTTCCGTCTGGCCCTTCGGAAAGCGATCTTGATCTTCATCCAACGTGCAACTGAGGTCATGTAATCGGCTGGGATCTCACCATCAACATCCATGAGAATTGTTTGCCAGCAGAAACGCTACCTCCTGATTTCCAATTTCACTACTCCTAAATCCATTAAGTTTAATATTGAATCAAAATAAATACTTTGGCTACTATATACAAACATGTAAAGTGAATCACAACAGGTATCTCTCAGTCGCATATTGGAATATCTAGTGCGTTACTTATAGTTTGCTGATGTAATGAAATGTCCCCCTTTCTGAAATGAGATATACTGCACCAGAAATGTACTCTGGGGCCTTTCTTTGTACACATTCACAAAGGTTTTTTTTAAGATAAGATAGGATAAGATAAGATAAGATTCACATTATCTGCATGAAAGCAAACAGATTTCAGAACTTATTAACTAGAGAACAAATATACATTGGAATGAAAATACTATGGAAAAAAAGTGTGTGATGTCTATCCAAACGCCATTGTGCTGTATTATATTGAGATAGTTAGGTGCTTTAGTTTTGGCACCTTCTGACATAAGAAGCCAGAATCATTGATGTTTTGGTTAATGTTTATGGGCTAATTCTACAGTTCATGAACACAATGTGTGCGTGGGTTGCTTCAAGAACAGCAATGATTGACTGGAGTCTTACAGGAACACTTGTAGGTAACTGCTGTTGGATGTGTTGCTGTCTTTCACTGCTCAAATACATGTCTGATGCCATTGTGTCATTATCTTTAGTAGTTCAGCCGATTGTGACAACAATGGGTTTCTGGAAAAGAGGACGTTTGAACCCAAATCTGACAAGAAGCAAGGTTTTACTTAAGAAACATGAAATATAATAGGTATGCAATAATCAAACGTTTATTGCAATGTTTATTAAACCCGAAATACGTGGTAAAACATAATATACAAGGTTTTGGAATACATTTTTTAAACTGAAAATTACACGGCTGTACCATTAGCTTCAGACTGTAAAAATCAGCAAGCTTTTGTATCTGCATTAATGTAATCAGCAAAGCAGACTCAATAATCTTTGTTGAATGATTATTTAAAATTTCCAGAACAGTTATTTCTGCAACATAAGCACACTGCTAATTCTGCTTGTTATTATTTACATGCATCTCTGAATATGAAACTCCTTCTTAGCTTTGTCACATACGGTGTCAAATACAAGGGTAGAAATGTCTGTTGAAACTGTGCAAACAAACTCCTGTCCCCAGGGGGTTACAGTCCTGCAGGAACTGTAGTTGCCTCACAGTAACCAACTTTTATGTGCGGAACTCATACTGAGGTCATTTCCCATCCAGATAATGGTCTCAATCAACCAATTAAGGTAGAACAAAAACCAGCAGATGCCACAGCTCTTTACAAGTGTTCGTGTTTCCGACATGCTCTGTTTCATTGCCACACTGGGCTACCCAAACCTCCCATAAAGCAACCATTTTATAGTAGCCTACTTTGCTGCGTCAACCAAAGAAAGGTTTTTACTTCAAAAATCCTGCATTTTTTCAATAGTGAGTGTTTTTACTATATGTGTCAGGGTGATAAAAGCTGTCCACCTCAATTTGTCTTATTAAGGGAAAAGATCAATTACAGTTGAATTCAACCATGAACAGCTAAATACTCTATAACTATAAAATTCTTTTTTAGGTTTGTCTTGAGAAAATTAATCTCAAGATATTTTAAAATCTTTAAAAAAAAATAAAATGACAGATTAAAATATCTCCTTTTCGAATACATAAAATGTACTTTGAGTGGCAAATGCCCTTTCCACCAGTCCCTCATAACGGAGATTGTTTTTGCATCCATCTTGTTGTTCTCCACAACATTTTCTTATCCAGGTAATAGAAGATCATCTATCCAATGGCAGCTGTTAAACTGAAAGCAATGGCCTCTTCTCACCACTAATCCTAATCAAGACTGTGCTACAAATGTCAACAAGTGGCCAGAGTGAAATTATTATTATCATTATTAATATTATTATTATTGCAGGTTATAAACCATTCACCTGAGTCTTGAATCAATCATTATTTTTATGGAAATAAATTGACGGATTGGCAAATTACAAGCTGAATATGTTTTATATGAAATGCCAAAATCACCGCTATATTTAAAATCACATTAACCATGGATGTAGGGTTAAAAAATGGTCCCATTTTGAGAGTTTTTATACTCCTCTATTTGAGCTTGAATGTGAAGTTTGCCAAGGTTTAATATTTTATGTGTGTCTTTGGGAAACTAAGAGGCGAAAAGGGCATTAGATCCAAAGGAAAAGGAGTGAACAGCAGGAGAGAACGAGAGAGAGAGAGGGGGGGAGAGAGAGAGAGAGAGAGAGAGAGAGAGAGAGAGAGGGGGGGGGGAGAGAGAGAGTGACAGAGACACAGGGAGAGAGAGAGTGACAGACACACAGGGACCC
>JAOVYW010005611.1:0-12119 GCA_025775045.1 Hiodon tergisus
CACCCCAGTTAAATACTGCTAGGTTTAACATAGAAATCCCCATTATTTAATTATTGTATAGAGATTTTAAAGAACACCGGATAGCCACCTCTCACAATAGTTAGACACGCTAGAGAGGCGCTACATAAACAAAGAAATGTTAGAAAGCTATATGAAAAATATATGCTGAGGCTGTCATTCAAACTCCAGTCTGCTGGTCCAAAGGCAGAAAAGTTACTGTCTCACTAAATAAAGGACTGTGGCGATCCCAAAGCCTCTATAAAAGGCAATGGAATTCAGTTCCATACATCCAACTATGGAAGAACACTGATCTAAACCAAGGGAGAACGTTTGAAAGAAAAACAGCTTAACCTTTTCAGGTTAAAATAGTTTAAATCCCAGTTAAGAAGTATACATCCATCTATAGTGACAATCTAACTATTTGCAGATTAAAATAATATAATTTATTCAAAGCAGACAAACCCAAACGCTCCCTTGAATCTTTTCCTTGGGCTCCATAGCTCATCAATGAGATGGGTGCAGCAGCTGTCTTTTAGGGCCAGGAAGAGGAAAACTGTATTTTACTGGGAATTACTGGCATTTCTGATGAGGAGCCGAGACCGATGGAACCACTTCATTAGGAACACTCTCACGCCAGGACGAATGGCAAGCTCCTTATCCTATCTGACAGCCAGCTTCCTGACTCAATCAAAAATTTGGCCGTTTCAGTTTTAAAGGTCCCCTGTGGCTCCATTAAAGTGCAAGACAAGGCAGAGAGCTTAATGTCTGTAAGATGACAGATCGTTTCTGAACTTTCATTCCTTCCGAAGTTTCTTCGTTGTAAATTTTCATGATTTAACAACAAGCAGCAAGTCTTAATATTTTTCTGCTATTTTCCATTTGTCAATTTCCTAAAAAGTTATGACTTAGGTACTGCATTCAAACTCAAGTTTTATCAATTTTTTTGTAAATATTTTTGTATATCACTCGATTTACACAGACACCCATTACTAGAAAGCATACAGAAAGTCCCCAAAGAAAACATATTCGCACATACAAAAACATTTCGTTTCCATACAAAACCTCTCTGTAGTCTGTCATATTTTCAACAGGTTGTGTTTATTGTACACTTTTCCTCAAAGACCATCTCTAAAGCAGCAAAAATAATACACTTAAGAAACATCAGGTCTAACAGTCAGCAGGTCTAAACAGTACAGTGTTTACAGGATTTGTGAAAAAGTGAATAAGAAAACATTTTCTTTCCAGAGGCTACTGATTTAATCAATAATCTCTATAAAAATGGTTTTGGGTCAGAGCACAGTGCCAGTGTGAGAGATGAAATCGATACTGATCACAAAACGATTTCAAAGTTATCTTCCACCTCCTGTACCTGTTTACTTAAACCCTGTAGATCATATCTGAAGTGACCATAAAAAGGTAAATGCGCCTTTGTCTTCTTCGTTGATAAGTTTGTTGTCTCATTGATCTTTTAAAAATCTTCTTTTAAATTTAGATTGTGATGCAATTTTAACACATTGCAAACTGCACCTTGATATAACAGAATATTGTAATAGCCTTTTAAAACTATCTGCAGCCAGCAGTGGTATCACTGATATTTACAACATGTTTTTTGACGCCATAAATGATTCAATTGGCAATTTAGGACCAATTTGTACTAATGACATGACAGGATGCTCTGGCGCAGTCTATGCATTGAGAAGAACCAGAACCATAATGAAAGATGACATCCCCCCCAGACCCAATCCTGATCACTCCACCTTTGACCAATGATGGTGAGATGAGGTGGTTGGGAGAGAGCAAAGGGGATGAAGATACTGGTTCATTAGCTGAGGCCTGCTGTGTATTCCTGATGCTTTTCCCCCAGCGTCTCTAACAGGTTTTACAGGTTAACAAGCCAAGAGCCAAGCCACCAGAAACAGGCTTACAACAAACCACCTTTTCAAAGAAAATGCACTGCACAACAATGGACCACTACTTTCATTTAATTAGTGTCAGACACCCCATGCATTAAAGTAATGGTCGATTACTGCCGTCGTAGTTCAGTCCCCTCTGTTGTTAAAGCTAGAAAAGAGGAAACATGGCTCTTTCATGGCTCATCAGCTCAAACCTTGTTTATTGGGCAATTACATTTTTGCCATTTTAGCAAACATAGAAGAGATTTATCCAATTACTTCAAGGGCTAATTCATGTAATTTGTACATTTCTGCTTTTCTGCACTCTCAGGACAAAGTTGAAACTACTAAGGCTTGATATAGAATAGGAAGAGTATAGCTTATTCATCACCTTGGCTGTACTGCCTATACACATTGCATGGCTATTACTAATTATAGAGACAGTCCTGCCCATACCCGGATGTCTGATTGACAGAGCATCATTCCTAACGGCATTTAAGGACTTTGCTGCTGACGATGTGACGGAGAGGAACCCCCACCTCCACTATATCCAGATATTTCAGTCCAGTGTCCTAGCCATCACCCTACTGCCACCTATCATGTTGCTCTTAATCATTTTCCTCCCATGGGAATGACAGCCATTGTATCTTCCTTGTCACCGCAGCTACTCTGACCGACCGGAGACTAAGCAAAGGATAAAGAAAATAGGGCCACAACAGAGGCAAATTAGAGGTTATTTTTGTCAGTTGTGTTCGTGAGAAACACTATCTTTGTCTTTTTAGTTTTGCATGTCACCTCGACTCTAAAAGTTAATATTTAGATTTTAAAATGATAACCACACATGCAAGGTCTTTTTCCGAGGTATGGGAGGAGCTGTGCTCTCAATTTCCTCTCTTCAGAAATTTACAAACTGTGGTAGTGCATTTGCATCAAAGTGAATGCCTTGTCAGAATTTCTTAGAAACTTCTTTAAGACTGGTACCAGGGAAAGACAACAGGAATTAGGGCCAGTCTGAAACTAAAAAAGAGCATGAAAAAGAACAACAGCAAGGAACCTTCTTGTCAAGATTATAGCTTAGTTTGGACAATTCAGAGGTTCTTGTTTTTTAAAGCTGGATTTGAGAGGGCTGCAGATGAAATACCTAGTGGATGAACAACATATGTTCTACCTGTTTATGTTTATCAGAATTCAACTGTAAGTACATCACTGGTAAGTACATCACTGTCTTTGTTTGTCATAAATTAATATCAGTGTTCTATTTAAGCAGTCCACAGCTGAAAAACAAAACAAATCACAATCCCAAACACATACCTTTTGTATAGGACTTATTTGATCTTTATATCAGTTCTCTCCTATCCTACTCAAGGTTAAGTAAAAAAATTTTTACATCACCATTCGCTCAAATGTGGCTCTGGTAAAAAGGGATGTTGATCATTCATCCTGTGTCTTTGCACAAAGTGCTTCACAGCCTGCCTTATTGATGTGTCAAGATCTTTGTTAGCCTGTTTCTGGGACAGGAACCAGGAACAGACCAGAACCTGGGGTAACCTCAAGAGCCAAGCTTCGGAGGTCAGCGAACAGTTTGAAGGTCACTGACACACTACACGTGACACAACCAGCAGTTCCAGATTATTAACAACTCTGAGTAGAAGAACGAGGTGCTAGTTTTTCAAGTTACTTTCTTCCTGACTTGATAGATTGCTAAACAGTCAACTGCCCACAACTGGCCTGATACCTGACTGAAGCAATAAGCTCAAAGCATGCCCTGCCGTCAAATGACTGAATATCCTCAAGACCTTCCTCAAGATTTCTTCATTTAATATCTGAATATAAATCAAAATGTATGTGCTAGATCCCCTTTTTTATCTAAGCTAGTGTAATGTACCAAGATGTTTTCTTTAACTAACTGTGCACAACTAAAAACGCATTGGAATTTCACTTCAGTATGGGTCTTTATTGATACTCAGGTTTTAGGCTATAGACAAAGTGGAAGTAATTACATAATGGGGGGGCTGGGGGACCTGCAAGTACTCTTAATCTAATTTGCAAAGCAAACAATTCAGGACCACCCTAATGCAACATGCAAATTGTGTAATTGTGTATGAATGTTTATTATGCAGTAAGGTTGGAATTAGTTAATGGGCAATAATGAGTAATTAGCATATACATTCTATACCTCATAAAGCAGACACGAAAATAGAATATGCAGAGTGCATTTTTAAATAAACAACAAACCAACCAAGATAAGCATGGTAAATTGCTATTGATTAGCATGGTAACATAAGAACATTTAAATATGTAAACAGTACATGTTTATCAAACACATTATGTCAAATCTGTCCAGGTTTTTGGGTATTTATTTATATTTATTACGGCTGTACGCCTGCCAGACTGACCTCAGTGTCACGCCAGTGCACCCACCGCCAATCACAGGAACTACAAAAACAAGGGCAGAATGAGTCCTAACGATGGTCCTACAATGGGATAAAGACCCATGGCTGGCAGCTCGTGATGAGGCACACCTGTCTCCACTCTGGGCTCAGCACAGCTGCCATAAAACTGTGACCCTTACAGACATTGACATGGAGAATCATTGAGGCCACCCAGAATGAAAGATTCACAGACAGAATAGGTGCCTGCCACCAAAGACCACTTCAGCAAAGGGTTTTTTCCTGGGAAATCATAATTACAGTTGACGTTGAGTGGTATTTTTCATGACATTTTACCCTGATAATGTCAGAATATCATGGAGATATGATAACTTGACTCTTGGATTTGTAGTTGCCTCATGTAATCACAGCATGTGGTCCTATCAGATAGCAAAGTAGCAATAGTCCATGTGGCCTTGAACATTTTTAGAATTGTTTTTTTTTTTTTTTTTTGACAATTTCATAATTGAAGACCAATGACTCTAATCCGTCAAGTGTTTCCTGGCTTTTACTGAAAGATTTTCCTGCTATTGTGTTACCTCCTTTAATACCCATCAGGAAACAGGGACACAATTCTGGCTTCTATAAAGTTCCAGAAGCTGTATAATAATTTTTGTAGACGCTTAATGATTTTGGCAATTCTGTGGACAGAATGGGATGCTGCAATGCTGGTAGTTTCTGTTGATACAAAGCTTATTTTCAATGACTCTAAGAAGACCCTGGAAATAATGAGCCAAATCATAAAAAGCAAGACCTGGTTATTCTGTGGAATAAAAACTGTTTGAAGACTTTCTGTGCTGAATCCTACATTCATGTGGCATTGATCTTGCTTGGCATCAGTTTGTTCACCTCTAAGTGGTTTGAAAGAGCGGGAGTGTATCATGCCCATAATTCTCTTCAGGTCCTCAGGCGTCTCTAGCTGTGTTATGAGCTTTATTATGGCTTAATCAAGATGGATTCCATGTTTATCATGTTTGACTAAAGTCCACAGAGCCATTTCTGTCTCAGAGCACATTTCTTCTGGATCCAGACTTTGTCTTGTTCATTCTCATGTTTGGTGTGCTCTCCTGCCATGCTCCAATTCAGTTGCTCTTTCATTCCTGCAAAATAGGTAACCTCATAGGGAAGCCCTTTAAAAAATACCTTGACCCTATATATTTTAAAATATTTTTTTATTCCAAAGAATACAGGAGTTTGCAATTGCGCTTCTGAGCTGCAGCTGCCATAAACAGCAGCAGAATGGCCAGTTTTTTCTAAAAGTGGGACTTTTCTGTGCAGTTTCTGTTTCATTTTCTCACTTTGATATGTTTGTCTGCCTGCTACTTCAGTTAGCCGAGTATTGCTGGCAGCACCTTTAAGCAAGTACATTTTAGTAACATGCCCTTTCATTTGAACTGATTTCCATTCAAGCTCCTTTATCAAGTTTTGGGTTAGACGTCAACCCTAAAGGCCCTATTCCATATGGCCAGCCCATCTCAGATGCAATACATCTTATTTATTTAGCTCAGTTGCTAGGTGATTGAACTGGAACTCCTGCTGTCACTCCAGCCAGTGCTTTGGCATTTCACTTTATCAATTCAGTAGCTGCAGCCATTTCTATTTCTCTGACAAAGTTTTCTCAACCCATGCAATTCAAAGTAATATGCATTTATCTTTAACTCCTTCTTAATACACTGGAATGTACTGGAACTGTGCAGTCCCACTCACCTTTGACAAACCTCTCTATTCAAATTTTTTGTCAACTGATCTGTGATTACTGGATAACTTCGCTGTGCATTACATTGTGTTTCCACAGCAGTATTATCCTTTGCTGATGGTGAACTTCCTCAAAGTTCCATTGTAGTTGTTTTTCCTTGCTGAAAATGAAGGCCCATATTTTGTCTGGTGTCCAGACACAAACTGCTCTCTTAAGTCAAAACTGGTCTAAATTTGTAAGTGGTAAGTAGTTTTTTCAAAAAAGCCGAGTTCCTCTGCATTTTGTAAAACCTTATTTGCTTTGCAAACAAAACCTCATATCGCTATGGAAAGTTTTAACTGACTTTTCAGATCAATCAATGAATGTAAATCCAATATGGTAACATTCTAAGTAGCTTCTGAAATTCTAATTGCTTACAGTACACTGTGTAAATTTAGACTAGTATAGTCTTAATTCCCGCATCTTATTGTAGTTTCTCCCCATGCTTGACCACACGTGATAGAGAATGTTGGTAAGAGTTGTACTGTCTTAAACACAATATCTCCTGGTCGGGAGGTAAAAAACTTGCATAACTAGAACTAAAACAAAGATGTTGTGGGACTATGACAGATTAGTGGTATCCCATAAACCCAGAATGGCTGGAACCGATCATGTGATGACGCTGTTGGACTGCTGGGAGTAAAAAACTATATTTTTAGTGACAGCTAAATCAATTTTTATTTTGCTTTTTCATGTTGTGAATCGCAGTTGTAGCGGGATAGCCAGGAATTACTTTTTGGATGGGCCAGAATACAATTTAGATGGCATTGTAACACCCCCCGTCGTACTGCTATTAAAACAAAAAATGACCATAATAAGAACAGAAACAATATGCTAAGTTTAAGACTGCCAAATAGCACATCAAAAAATATTTTAATTGCTGACACCTTGTTATTATCAATATTAAAGTAATTTGGAAGAAACAGTGGGAACAGTTGTTGGTTTCTTCTTCAGATGCTGAAGGTTAATCCGTTATCCTTTACTGAAATTTAGGAGTGTTTGTTGTTTTGGCATCTTTTCCACTTCAGATATAAAATTGACTAAGCTAAGAGAAGAGATACAAGAAAATTCCTACCAATGAAATAAATAGACAGATAAAGCTATAACTTCTTATTGGATGTGGCATGCTTAGCTCTTCAATGACAATTTTACTTTTTCAAAATTCTAATACTAGCTGTTAAGTGGGTGGACATGGCCCACCAAGGCCCAGCCGTGGTTAAATTACTGGTTGTGTGGCAAGCAATTTTGACATTTAATCATGGAAATCTGCTATCCAAAATTCAAAATTTAACATGTCAACTGTTCTAATGTTAAAAGGTCAAAATTCTGAAATGAGAAATTCAGACGTACTGTTCTTTAAATCTACAGGGTAAGTTTTCCCATTACAAAAACACTCAGGAGTTTAATGGGAACATAATGAGCTAGTGTCAATCTGAAATTCTGCCTAGGTCTCCGCGTTTAGCCATGTTTACGCACTGGAGCTTCATGCAATGGAAGTTCATGCATGGAGCGGGTGACAATAAGCATGTTGACTTAATTTGCTGACCAAACCTGCCAATGATCACAATGCATTTCTTTGTAAAACAATAACTTTTTAACCTATACCAGAACCATTCCTCAATTCCAGCACCGGTACGGTTAAAAAGTTAAACCATTATTTTCCACAGCAAACTGCAAACAGAAATTAAAAGCAGCCCTACTTTTATAGAAAATTTTATAGATAATAGCCCCATTGCCAGTTTTGTACATGTTGGCTATTGTATCGAAGACAACTGTCAATACTTTAATGTGACAAAACCAAATTTGCTTTCATACATTATGTGGAATCATAATCAAAAGCAAATTTTAGACATACATCCTCCATGTCGCATCGATATTTGGATGCAAACATTCTCTGAAATGCACTCTGGATGCAGGCAGTGCGGTAATCTGATCACACAAATTTCTGTGTGCAGTTAAAGTTCCTTCCATGCCATGGGGCTAGAATGCATCCGCATTTGGACAACATTACTACAGATTAACATGATAGTACACACTTTGACAGAGCATGTCATTGTAAAATGTCTGGATTTGCAGGGACAAGAACACCAATTGAAAATTCTATGAATGCTATAATATGAAAATGCTAATGGACTAAGTGAAGGCATGCTATATAGTTATATTATATATATGCTATATAAGGAAGATAAACCTCAGCAAGAAGCTCTTCTGTAAAGAAGACTAACTTCTAATGTAGAAAACAGATCCTGCTTCATCATAGAACATAGCCAATGCCACCCATTGATCAGTTGGTTCTGACTTTGAGCAATTGCTGAACTTTTTAAGAATAAATTAGTAAAAAAGGCTCCCCGCTGCATGCCTTTTACTAAAATATGAATTCATGGTTTTCATAGAGTTATTATTATTTTTTCCCTAGCCAAAGTTCCAGTATCACCTTAGTAACGGTTGGCTTGGCTAACTTTATGTCTATAGTGCAAGTGCTTCCCAATTTAAAATCACTCAGGTGTTAAATGGGAAGGTTCCACAACATAATGGAGAAGTGTTAATCTCTGAAAAAACAGATCAAATGTATTGCTCTGTACAATGTAATTTTAGTCTGTCCACTACTTAATCTCATTGATCCTGTATTTAAAGTCTTAATTAACATTTTATTCAGTATATAAATTGTATACTTATTGATAATTGTCCTCATAATATATTGCAACATAAATGTCACTTGACACCCACATGACCATTTCAACCAGTTTGAATCCACCTACCAACCCAATAGAGCAGACAACGCAGGAGGTACAGATATGGGACATTTTTACTGGTACAATTCATGGCCACAGTAATCCCATATTCATCTCTTCTCCACACTACAGCAGTCCAGTCTTGCTGGACCCTAGTGGCTCCAATAATGGGAGGACTTTGTTGCGCCAGTGCCTGCCCTCTCAAACATTCCACTACATGCATGCTGGAACTGCAACATAAAAGATAAATAAGTTGAATATTGTTACAATCAGCAATATCAAATGTTCACAGCAATATTTCTATAAGGAGAGTGAGATATGCGTTATGCTCAATGCCCTACACCTGCACTAGACAGTAGTTCAGTAGTTCATGGGGAAACTAACACACAGACACAGGCAATACAAACTAAAACAGTGGCAGGTAAGACAAGACACCTAAAAATATAGTAAGTAAATAACGACGCATGTATATCTGCCAATAGCATCGGACAGGACTAGGACACAGAGAAAATGAAAAGACACCACACAGACACTACACACAAAACCAACAGAACATCTCGATTCCCTGGTCCGAACACGGCAGATCTTGCCTGGTTTGTCCTGAAACTGGCGGTTCTCTGCCTGTAAGGCAATAGGGGACTAAACCCACTGCTCAGGTCACAACAGTAGGCCAAATCAAGAACACCCTGCAGCGGGTTTACCACAAGATGTAATCCATTGGTATGCCCCAAAAACAGGAAGACCAGATAAGAAATCTAAACAGCCCTGTAAAGTTCTGGAACAACACCCTATGGACAGATGAGACACATATCAACTTGTACCAGAATGGTGGGAAGAGAAGAGTATGGAGAAGGGAAGGAACCTCTCATGATCCTAAGCATACCGCGTTATCTGTGAAGCATAGTGGAGGTAGTGTAATGGCAAGGGCATGTATGGCTGCCAATCGAACAGGTTCCCAGTATTTATTGATGATGTGACTGCTGACAAAAGCAGCAGGATGCATTCTGAAGGGTTTATGGCCATATTATCTGCTTCGATTCAGCCAAATGCTTCAAAATTGGACGACGCTTCATAGTGCAGATGGAAAATTATCCAAAGCATACATTGAAAGCAATGCAAGACTTTTTCTAAGGCAAAGTAGTGAAACGACCTGCAATGGCCTAATCAATCACCTGACCTGTATCAAACTGAGCATGCATTTCAATTGCTGAAGGCAAAACTGAAGGCAAAACGCCCCAAGAACATGGAGGAGCTAAAGACAGCAGCAGAACAGGCCTGGCAGAGCATCACCAGGGAAGAAACCCAGCATCTATGGGTTCCAGACTTCAGGCAGACATTGACTGCAAAGGATTTGCAACAAAGTATTAAAACTCACAATTTAGTTAGCTTGTCCAATTACTTTTGGCTTCTTAAAAAGGGGGGCCCACATTTAAAAAGAGCTTAATTCCTACGCAGTTCACACAATTTGGATGTAAATACCTTCTAATTCAAATTGCAATTTGAGCTCATTATTTAATTTCAGCTCCAGTATGCAGTGGTAGACAGTTAAAAGAATAATAACTTTGTCAATCTCCAAATATTTATGGACCTTACCTGTATGTTCTACGTTCCAATACGTTACAATGTCCTTAGCTTTGTGACTACTGATGCTTTGTTGCTTTAATGTCTGATTGCTTACCAGATAATTATGTTTTATGTGTTGAAAAAATGTATTAGTTGTATGGTAGAATTATGACAAGGTTGAAGTGATTATATAAATTATTCATTTGATTTGAAAACCTGATTTTCCAGCAAGAAATTGTAGGAAACAATAGCTTGGTGTTATGGGGTAATTTATGATAACAAAAGTAGACTTCCAGAAAAATAAACTCTTAAAGTGGGTTAGATTGGTGCTTCGAGTTTAATTAAGAGATCAAGATTAAAGAGTGTGACACACATCCAACCTGCGGACACGTGGGGGGGCAGTGCAGACATGCCCATTGGCACCTGCTGGGAATTAGGCTGTTTAACAGCCTTTATTAACAACTTGGTTTTCCCAGTAGTTAAACGGGTTTTGGGAGAGAGGATATCAGAAAGAGAACAGATGCCGTACCAAAACAGGGAAAGAACCCGGGAGAACCCACAAGTTCTCTTGGTTTCGTGTTTTTTCTTGTATAGCCCGGCGATCCCGTGAGGGACCCAAGCGGAATTGTTTCGGTTTCTTGTTTTGTTTTGTTGTCCCTGCATTGGCGGGAACGAAATAAAAAGCGACACATCCGCCTGCTAAAAACATTGTATCGGCATAATCATGGCTGCTGTATCACAAAGAGTTGCATTACTAAGTGACATAATTAACCAGTAACACTTTTCATTAATGTAAGAGTTATAAGGGGGTTATTAATATGTTCCTAAATAACTTCTTAACTTGTTACATTGCTTTGTCAGGTGGGATATGCTTTTATTTTTTGCTCTGTGCAACTTATTCACCTATTAGCGTGTTATAAATGTGCTCAAGTCTTAGACTACTACAGCGGGTGAAATAAGTATTGAACACGTCACCATTTTTCTCAGTAAATATTGTAGCGTTAAATATACCCAGGTCCCTGGCGGTGCTGATCATAATGGTGCTTCTGTTGGCGAGGGTACGGTTGAACCGCTCCACCAGCCCATCACTTTGGGGATGAAGGGGGGTGGTACTCGAGGGGGCGATCCCTCCTTTACGCCCTCCCGGCATTGGGCATTGGCGCCGGGCAGACCCGGGCCACATGGCCCTTCTTCCCGCACCTCTGGCAGACCAGGTTCCGTGCCCGGTCGGTGGAGCCGGAGGCGAAGGCCACGTCATCCTCGTCCTCGGTGTCGTCAGTCGCCTCCGTCTGACGACACGGGTGGGCCCCCTTGGCCGGTGGTCTGGCAGGGGTGAGGATGTCCTCAGCGTGGGAGGCTATGCTGAGGGCCTGGTCGAGGGTCAAGCGTGAAGCTAGCTTCACGTGGCGGCGGAGGTCCTCCGGGTGGAGGGTCCGGAGGAAGGCTTGGAGGGCGAGCGTCTCCTGGATCCCTCGTGGGAACTCGGGGTGAGCTTGCCGGACCAAGTAGCGGGCGTCAGACGCTAATGGGCCTAACTTCGTCCCCGGCCTCCTCCCGGCTCAGTAGGCCCGAACCTCGCCTGCAGGGCCGCGACGAGGGCCTCGAAATCCAGCCACTACTCCTTGGGGACGTCTAGGAGGACCTGGCGAGCGTCGCCCTCCAGGGACATCGCTAGTTGACTCGCCCGCTCTTCCAAGGTCCACCCCCCGGCCCTCGCCGCCAGGCGGAACTGGGCCAGGTAGGTTTCCCAGCTCCCGGATCCGTCGAA
>JAOVYW010005614.1:0-12115 GCA_025775045.1 Hiodon tergisus
TAATGGTATAAGTATAATATAATAGTCTATATAGTGTATATAATAGTTTTAATGGTATAAGTATAATATAATAGTCTATATAGTGTATATAATAGTTTTAATGGTATAAGTATAATATAATAGTCTATATAGTGTATATAATAGTTTTAATGGTATAAGTATAATATAATGGTCTATATAGTGTATATAATAGTTTTAATGGTATAAGTATAATATAATAGTCTATATAGTGTATATAATAGTGATAATAGTATAAGTATAATATAATAGTCTATATAGTGTATATAATAGTGATAATGGTATACAATATCTAACAACTCGAGAAAGTAAGGAGGCTTACTGAGCTTCATCTTGAGTAAAGTATGACGTCCGTTATTAATTGGTGGGAATCGTTTTGTTGTTTTTGTGTCTTTAGTTTTTTTTGTTTTTTTTACCACCAGATGCTGGCTAAAACCATATACAGCCCCTTATGATTATTAATGCATTTTCGCTCTGTGATGTATTACACTCTGTGTCTGTCAATATACTGGCTAAAACTCAAAGAGTTGATTGACTGTGAGATCTGGTGAGACCAGCTGTGGTCGTAGCCAGCTGTTTGGACTGTTAAGATATAACACAATAGCTAGCATGCTGTGTGACCAACCTTGCTAAACTTATTTAACCTCAGGTCACACCTAGTAAAGTTTTTTTTTTTTTTTGTCTCCTTTAAATGTTCGAGAAATTCCCCTTATTCTCACCTTTAAACTTTCTTTTCTTCTAAACAATGCAACACTGGTTTCCTGCTGGTGTTTGCTCCCTGCTGGTAACTAAAATTATGCAAGTTGAAGACACATATTTCTCAGTCACTTGCTTACTATAAATGTATTTTTTTTTTACCAGTATGGACTCCCTGCAGCTTCCTGTTGATATGCTGAAATGCAGACCGAAGACACATGTTTTTTTTTGTTTTGTTTTTAAAGAATATGGACTAATCTATAATTAGAGTATGGTTCTTTGGATAAACAGATTTTGACGACGGATAATCTCCGCGTCGCCAAGGCAGCGATAGCCACTAGGATCATCACAGGAGAATGAGCAGTTTTACTGTACATATGAGCAGATTCTGAAATTCAGACCTTTAGGGTTTTGTGCAAAGTCGGTTCCGAATGGCTGCTTCTTGGTATGGCTGGTGAATATGGAAGGATAAAAAGCTCCATTTATTTTTTGAACCAGCTCACCGGCATCCTCAGTGTGCAGGACCAGTACGCAGTCCCATGCCCTTATTTTGGGTAGGTTCCCTGTTTCTGGTGATTTTAGATTCGCACAACTAAAAAATCCCTTTCACTCTCAGGCTGAATAGAGTATGTATATGCATAGTTTCTGGGGTGGATTTTTCAACACTTGTCTATTATTGGGCAAACGTTACATTTGTGTGCACGCATGTTCCTATGTGTGCGTACACGTGAGCATGCATGCATGTAGTCCCCGTCATAGGAAAAAGCCCGTGTTGCATTGTTTCTTATCCTCTTCTCCTTGTTATATCAGCTTAAAAACAAGGATTTAGGGCAGATCTTCTTAAAAGAAATAAAAAATGAAATCCGCTCTGTTTCACATAATGGGAGCCAGCTGGCTAAAATGGGGGGGAGTAAAAGCCAACGCAACCTTAGCAGACTAAGACTCTTCTATGGGGTCAGTTAGCGCTGCCATAGAGGTAATTATATTCCCTATCAGCCCATCTGTTTACAAGACTTTTGCCGTGGTCGGTGCTGAAGCCTATGGTGCTTGCTACGTCCCTGCTGACCTGAAGGGGTGGAAAAAAACAACTATTGCCCCCTCCCCTCCCTCCTCCTGCTGCATGAATCACACTGCATAAGACCTTTTCCAGCAGAGTGGCTGGTGAGTCTAATGCCACAGCCATTAGGACAGGCTGGGTACAGAAATCAGCACTGAGCTGTCTGCTATGCCAGCAGCAAAGCTGAACTGTAGCTCCAGCCTCTCTAGATTGCTCCAGCTGCTCTGACTTAATGGTCATAAGCAGCAGGCAAAACAACGGGAAAAAACAAAACAATACCTTCATGGGTACAGTATTAAATCAGCGGAGTTGTCCCCCCCCCCTCTTTTTCCATGTTATAAAGAAGGGGTAATGAGGAATGCTGATTTCCTTTGAGAATGAATCAGAGATAATTATCGCCACCTACTTTTACATGTATTTATAATGAAATTCATCTAGCTTGCCTGGCACTGTGAGCGGACTCGCTGGAGTTACGCTGGGGTCTGGTCATGCAGGGATCAAAGTGTGACGGACAAATTGAAACAGAAATATAAAGAATCTGCTGCGCCCACAGGTTCTGCGAGTTAAACGGGAACAAATGTTAAATATGCAACAAATCTTCATAATAAGGTTTAAATAATGTTCAGAATTTAGTCATTTTTTAATAAAAACACACCTCCTGTGGATGTTGACTTGTTTGCCCATTGAAATCATCTCCCCTATCCCACTGGGAATGTAGCTTTGATGAGCTTCCAGTTGCCTGCACTGACGATTTAATTTGAGTTGATGCCAGGACTTAGGCATACCTAGGTCTAAAAAAATCATCATGGACTGTTGTTCTTTACTGGAAGGTCATCTTAAAATACAGATTAAACGGAGAGCCTGGTCTGCCTTGTGTTACCTGGATTTTTTTGATGTTGGTGTTTTCTGAACTGTAAATGCGACAAAGAAAGTGAGAAACTAGACAATATTTTGAAAATAACGTCAACAGACAGCGAAGTGGTACGACTGTATTATTTAAAAGAAACCCCTACCTAAGGGAGTTTGAAGACTGATCATGGAGGCAGAGAGATAAACTTATTCTGGGCTTGTCAGTTGGCCCGTAAGCACCACAGGCGAACATCTTTGACAGTCCTGGAAGTGAAGTCATAGCTTGGAATTTTATCTCCCAAGGCTTTGAGTAAATAAAAAATATATCCCTGAGAATAAATTGTGAATAGTTGACAAAGCTGCCCTAAATATGCTTCCCCTAAAAAAATTAGTAGGTCAGAAATTGCACACTGCCAGCGCTGGTAAAACCTACCCTATTACTCTTGAATATCTCGAATCACTCTTCACATTACCCAAATAGGCCCAACACTTACAGAGAAGCATCTTGGTTTTGACTAAGGCATTTACTTGGTCAAGAAAAAGCGGTCAATAATAATAATAATAATAATAATAATAATAATAATAATAATAATGATGATGATTAACTGGTAATAGGAACTAATTAATTAAAAGATGAATGGCTAGCACGTGCTGATGTGAAACGCAGGGAATTCAGTGGGTGTTTAAGCAACTTACTGTAGCGGTCATGGAGGGAAAGGGCTTTCATTTTATTGCTTCATTGTGGGGTCAGTGACCAATGAGGTGTAAGGGGAGGAGGAGCTTGAGTTTATTAACACCTTGAACTGAGCTATCTCCCTCTCTTTGCTCAGAGTTCTGTGAAACGCAACAAAGAAAAATTTAGCGAGAAAGAAAACAGAGGGTAGAGGCCTAGCTTGTTAATTAAGTAGTCACGGCTACCGCCAAGCCCTGGTTTAGTACTCCTGTGTGGATTGTCCAATAAATACAGACAACTTTAACTTTACTTTGATCGTCACTGACACTTTTACGTGTTGATACATTGTTAAGCTCTTTTTAACTGTGTCGTTTTCTTTTGAAGTTGAATTTGGTGCCATATGTGGCACAGGAGTACTTTTTCTCGTTTTGCCTTCATAAGACTTTGCATTGTAGAGGCATGATTGCAAACAAGCCATTCAGAATGGGTTTTAGTTTCTTGACCCCCACGAGCAATTGCCTTCCTCCTTCAGTCTCTGGGAAAGGACTGGCGGTGTCATTACAGAAGCAGAATCAAACGCTCCCTGCTGCTCAATGAAAAGCGGTCACGTGCGGTCTGTTTTGTCCTTGAAAAGATGTCAGAAAGGCATTTCCGCCACGTTATTGCATTACTTCTGCTTTTCCAAAGGCAACTTCCCCTAAGACCCGGCGCGTTCTTTAAATTAATATTTGCAACTGTTTGTTCAACCACATGTTTAGTCGCTTTTAAATTCATGAGCTGAAAAAAAGTAATTTACTCACAGGGAAGGCTTTCTCCAGTAATGCTTTCTTTTTCTTATTCAGTTTCGATATTCATCCGGAGTAAAATTAATCTTCAAACTTTAAAATCAACTTAACTTTATATGTACTGTAGCTTTTTGTAATATTTTAATTTGGTCTTGTTTTTTCTGCTTCCTGTACTTGAATTATGCTTTTTTGTGTAAATTAGATTTATAAGACTATCAAATCTATCAATATCCGGTAATTCACTGAAAGTATTGTTGAATTCCTTTGCCTTGGAAATTTTGTTCCCACCTATTTTTTTTTAAACATCTATGTTGATGATCTAAGGGAAACACATGGCCTGTATCATAATGTGTTCATTAGACACTAATGCCTGATTCATTCAGCTTTATCTCCTGGGTAATCGACCATGGCAATGGGCCTTCCTATCCGAGTAAGGGTCCACTTAACGCCAAACAAGGCCAATTACCTGATTGGTTCTGCCACCTCCGCCAGATGTAACAGTTAGAATGGAGACCAGAGCCATGTCAACATCTCCCAGGTGGTCAGATCTTCACCACGGCCTGTTCCATATGCATGCCCTAATATATCCACTGATCATATTATGGTATAATTCCTCCTGTCTGCAGGGGCGCTTCAAGAGAATGACTAGACCATTTTAGTGTTCATTACGGCCTTGTTTAAAAGGATGCTTTTCCCTGCATTCATTTACCAAGGATCGGTTGTTTGAGAGCTAATATGTAAGAAGGTTCTTTAGAGCCCTGCTTTCTGCACTGTAAATTGCATAGAACGACAGATGGGTGGTTAATAATATCTAAAGCACCATGTACATGTCTGACTGGCAGGAGTCCTTCACAACTCTGTACCCAGGTCCACTAACTAACTAAGTTCAGGGAAAACCCAGTGGCCCCCCAGAGAGCTCATTACAGCCAGTGTTCCCATTAGCCCACTAGTAACCTTCCAGAGCCTGGCATCATGTCAGACCTAATATCACTCCTATTATAACCTCTAGTTGAGTTTCCAAATGATTCTCCTTCCAAGAAATTAGCTCTCTCTGCTTATGAAATAATAAAAGCTGTACATCAGTGCTATACACTTCACCCCTCTCCTTATTCATCCATCTCTTTCCCCCTTATAATAAAATCTTTATATTTTATAGATACCACTCGCTCCCGGCCAACATACAATTTTCAAATATGTTCCGTTTTCATAGTGTTCTGCAGTCTCATTGACCTGGGGTCACGGTTGAGGCCATCGACATATCTTTACATTGTAATGCTCTGCTAATAGTCACGGAAAGAGCCATTATGTAAGAATGTGAAAAATATCTTTTTTGGGGCGTGGGGGGGACATTAACCCCAGGCTCGAATGCATTATAAAGACAATTTCAGTAGTATTTACATCGCAAGTATTTACATTGCATGATGGACATTATTCTCAAGTGCGGCAGTAATATTGGGAAACGGTAATGGGGAAAGTGTCTCCGTATACCCTGGCATTTGAGTGAGCCAGGGGCATCGCGTGGGCACTGACTTGTAGAAAGTTAAAAACGGGTAAAACAGCGAAGCCAACATTGGCGCAGCGTGACTTTGCTGTGGCTCACGTGTACGGGATACATCCAGGAGGGGCGCTGTTTACCTGACTCTGGTGCCCATGTTTGTGACCAGTAGACGGAGGCTGGAGTGAGTGGAGCAAGTGGTCGGCCTGTGCGGCGGACTGCACCATGTGGAGGAGTCGAGAGTGTACACAGCCGGCGCCGGGAACCGGCGGCAAAGACTGCCAGGGTCTGGATCTCCAGTCACTGAACTGCACCAACGAGCTGTGTCCTCAGAGTAAGTACCACGCCACCTCCTTCACCACAGGGGCCGTTGTTCAGGGCAGGGTTCCCCAAATGACTTGACGTTCAGTCAAACTAGTTACTTGCTGGCAGCGTCGCTGAAACAATGTTACACCTTAGCTAGGTTAGTTAGAATTCTGATATACATTTGTAATGCCCTTCTGTATGAGCTGCCTTTCCTAACATAATTATAAAAATAATAAAAATGAGTACTGAAAAATATCATGACGGAATGGTGTGATGCACGCTTGGCCAAGGGCTTCAAAATGTAAATACACCCAAAGAAAATATATTGAGAGATTTTACCTGGAGCCAATATGCCAATACGCATGGTCTCTGACAGCAAACACTGAAAAGAGGTGTGTGTGTGTGTGAGATGCTAATTTACATTATTCAAGAAGAAATGTCTAAATAAAAAACAACTTGGCATGCACATTGTATGGAGCGTTAAATTTTAAAATGCACAGAGAGCACAGACGTGAAAAGGTAAAGCAGACCAAAATAAAAAAAACCAGCAGCCTCTTCTCCTCGCTCCGCATGGTCTCAAGCCTGGCAACCCCCCTCTCAGATGCACATCAAAAAGATATACTTACCCACCTCTGGATCAAAGCGGGTTGCTTTTTTTATGTATGCTTTTCACAGCGTCCCGTTGTAGTGGAAAAGAATATTGATATCGTTTTGCGCAATGCTCGGTTCGACAAACCTTCATTGCCAGGATGTGTTCAGCGGTGGACCTGCCGGAATTTAAATTTGCAGCTGTGCCGTTCAGCATCCGCCATCGCGCTGCGGTGTCCACTGATACAGACACGGGCACACACTCACGCGCATTGATTATGTCCCAGTCACAATTAGGCATCAGCAGATGGTAGTCAATAAACAATGTTAAACACCGCAAGTTAAATACCTGCTCCAGCAAGCTGAGCCACTGTGTTGTGAACAGCGAGAATGATTCTCTTTGGTTTGGCCCGTGGGCAAGTTGCTCCAGTATTAATGGGATACGGAGGCAAGGTAAGGTATCAGCCTTTTCCCAAAATAGTTTGTGTTTGAAAAATAATAAGGAAATAAGGAAATAATAAGCAAGAAAGAAAAAAAAGAAATGGCGTTCTGAACACCACTAATAATAATTTTAAATAAACCCTTGGTTCTACGACGGATGATTCTTTTCAGGTAAACATCTTGAAAATATAAACTATTTTGAAAATTAAATAAATAAACTAATTCCACCATAAAATATTTCCATAAGTCAGACCGAGTGTATACACAGTTAAATAAACTAAAAGCTTTGAACTTTTTTTTATATTACCCGTGGTATAAATACAGTTTTGGAGACTCACCCCAAAACAGAGAAAACACAACGTCTTCAGTAAGCCAAATGCAGAGTTTGAATGAGATTTTTTTTTGACAATCTGCAAATCAAATGTGCAATTTTACCATGACGCTTCTGCAAATCTCCATCTACTGCCCCTGGAGCGATTCCGTGATTGACCATAGAGACATTTCTGTTTTCACTCATTAAGCAGAAAAGTGCATGCCACATTCAATAATTGCTTGCCTTCTGATCACTTAAACAGGCAGACGTAGGGGAGGGGGTTGGTTGCAAAGCCAGCATGATCAGGTCTTGCAAAACAAATTCAAATGACAGAATTTTTACCACGCAACAAGAATATGTCACAGTCCTGGTGTAGAAGACTGTCTTGTGTCCAATATGCAGCTCTTAAGTGTGAAAGGAAAACAATTTAATGTTCTAATTATATGAACATATATATATATATATATTAATTTGAATGGACCAAGGCTGTAATAAATTATTAATTTGTATACTGAACTTGAAAGCTTGTAAAAGCTCAGTGTTGCTAAATATATAATAGAAATGATATGGCAGCCATGAATGTGATCCTGTTATTTCCTCAGTGGTGTACCCTTTTGTTACCTTTTCACTTTATCCATGAAAAGATTTATTTTTAAGTGTAATGTTTCTTTAAAGCAGGGACACCCAAACCACTCAAGGACCATACATTTTGCTGCCAGGCAGATGCAAGTAAATAATTAAACATGGCCCACTGCAATACATAACAATTATCCAGTCGTTTTTCAATTAGGCAAGCATTTAGTGCCATGTTAGATATTAAGTGGGAATTAGACGTGATCGTAATGGCTTCCTCCACTAGGGGGAAATCCCCCCTGTCCGAGGAGTCTTCATGTCAGTCTCTTTCCAGACACAAAATCTTCCAAATGGTCAATTGTGGCGATGCTAATGTCTCTCAAGAAATATTATAGCACCAAATTATATCAGGAGCAGTTAGGACACAGGAACCGCTTCAAAAGTTTTTGAGAGCCATTTATGATCAGTTTTGAATTTATGAACATCACTTCATTCAGTTTTTTTGGTAACAAAGGTTTGAGATTGCTCGAGCAATGATTCATCTCTAGATATTGCCTCGGAATATTAAATCCTGTAAAAAGACAATAAAAAATCTCTGCATGATTCATGGAGGTTCATTGTGGGAAATTGATTATAATGGTGGTTGTAATGAGTATAGTTGTGGCCACAATGAACATGACGGTGAAGAGCACGCCATGGCAGATTCAGAACATGACGACATGATGCTGCAAAGAGAGTTGGCTGACTCATGATTGACAAGCTTAGAAGCGATCTTATTGGGTGTTTTGGCGGATCTCTGATTTGGGGGTGATCTCATTGGCTGTGTTGGCGGATTTCTGTTTTGGAAGTGATCTTTTTTAGCTGTGTTGGCAGAACTCTGACTTTCAGTTAAAAATAAAAATGGACTGTTCAAAATTCTCAATACATAAACAATTTAATCTCGGTTTATGTACAGAATATAAAAATGGTTGACAATAAACGTGTTTATTGTGAAATTTTCAGATTTCAGATTTATGACAATATGCCACTTTTACCAGTCTTTGAAGAAGTTTTGAGCTGACCTCCAGGGTTTGACTGTTATAAATCGTCCCTTTAGTATCAGAATTAGACTTGGATCAGCAGACTACAGCAGAGACATACAACTTTCTCTCGCCCCTGGCTGCTGTTCTAGTGTGAGGTGTCAGGCTTCTCCCAGACAATTCCACCTGACACATTTCCACCTAACACATAGTAGGGCAGCCATTGCAAACTTCCCCCGTTCCCTCCACCCACAAGCATGTCAGAGGCTTCACACTGACTCCATCTCAACAGGAAGTCTAGATAAATATAGTGGGTCGTACCATCAACGAGTTCACAGGCACAAACAACGGTGTATTGAACCCACAATCTTGCGCTGGTTGTAGAAGTAATGCTCTCAATTATTTATGCTTTTTTTTTTAAGCCTGGTTTGCTTGTATAATGTCGGAAGGAAGTTCAACCTAAACCTCCTTCAAAAGGAGGTCTTGTGTTGTTTTTTTTGGCCAAGGGAAGCTACTAATGACCTTGAGGAAACGGAAGGATCATGTTCATTATAAATTGGAATTCTTCAGTTTCAGATGCGAGAGGAGAGGAGAGAGAGAGGTGATGGAGCAGAGAGATAAAATAAAAAAAATAAAAAACGTTGATGACAGAATTCGCCGTCCCCTAGCTCATCAGACAAAAAGGAACTTAAGGAAAAGGTTTTGGCAGGAAAGTGACCTGGAGAAGAATGCTTATAGTTGTAACACCAAATTACCTGTGTCAATTAAAGCATGACTGACGTCCTTACTATTACTGGCTCGGAGAGAGAGAGATGTTCTCAGCAGAGAGGAACACTGTAGCGTGGCACCTGCTTGGCCTGATAAAACATGTGAAGTCAGTGATGGGCGGATAAGCAGCCGGAAATTATGGCCAGAAGAAAGAAAGGGGAAATAATTGGATGGTTGAGAGACCGGATAAAGCTAGTCAGCTAGGATGCCACCACGCCACAGAGAATATAGATAGAAGTGTCATTTTGGAATTGGGGGCTTCTGTGGTCATTTTGGTGTCTGTAAGATAAGTGCTCTACAGTAACGATGGGATCAGTGTTGTGTCCATGTGTTGGTGTTGGGGAAAAAAATCTTATTTCTGTTGGTCTTATTCCTTTTACTGTTTCACTTTGTCTACACACACTGCAGAGACGTTGACTACACACACTGCAGAGACCTTGTCTACACACACTGCAGAGAACTTGACTACACACACTGCAGAGACCTTGTCTACACACACTGCAGAGACCTTGTCTACACACACTGCAGAGACCTTGACTGCACACACTGCAGAGACCTTGACTACACACACTGCAGAGTTCTTGCGGAACACTGAGCACTGGGATGACAAAATGCCTCTCTAGACCAGCCGGATGTTACTTACTGAAGATATACTTAATGCAGCGATTCTGAGATACTTGAGCATGTGTTTACATCCGTCTATACTTTACAACTGACAATGTGTAATTAAATCTGTCTCGTGTTTATGTATTCCCCCTAGCTTGTCTACAGTGCTTATTTTGTGCTTCAAATATCACACATTTCTGGTGAAATATGAACAAAATCAAAATGTATTTTATTATTATTTCCAATTTATTATTTTTTTTGAAAAAACATATTTTGAAAACATACATTATTTTCAATACATTGGCACAGGGGGAAATGTTTTGTTATTTCTGGATATTTTAAAATGTGATACAAATATTTAATTTTACTACAGAAATTCACTCTTAAGTGTTCAACTTTTTTGAAAGTTCAACGTAAACAAAAACCAATTAGTTTCAACATCCTGGCTTTTAAAAATGGAGTGGACTCTGATCTTTATGTTTAGATGGGATAATTCATTAGACACACGCATTACACTATTGTTATAATCAGAGAGCTCTCTGGCGGTTGCATAAATCCAATATAAATTTTAAAAACCGTACTAGTAATGTGGCAATCCTGTCAGGGACTGCATGCAAACCTATATTGCCACCGCAGGCTTTGAGGTAAGAGGTTGCGGAAACCAAACGTGAACGAAAGGGCAGAAGTTAGTGAGATCCTGAACAAATTAGCCTCCTCGTGATACAGAGTGCCAAGAACTACCTTTCATCAGCACCTGCAGGACTTTAGCATTCAAGACCAAGTTGCAGGGGAGACTCATCTTCTGGGGGCAAAAATTGCAAAAAAGGCGTGATGTGAATTTTCTAAACTAGATCCAAACACCAATTTCAAGTATGTCTTGGGGTCAGATTTTTTTGGACATTAGCATTCGCTTTATGTTTGGTATATAACAGTAAAGCTTATTTTAAAAATAAAATAAAATACTAATCTTGTCCACCACAAAAAAAATATGCTGTGGGGTCTATCACATTTCTCTTTGTTCATGGGTTTCTGAAGCCCTAGTTGAGATAAAAGAAGTCGTGAAGTCAAGCACAAACCAGACCATTTTGGTTCCTTTTGCAAGCTTAGTCAAAACTTAGTCAAAAAACGTTCCCGCATGCCAGGAATCTATCCAGAGAACAGAGCACGAAATATAAGTTATTGCTGCCATAATATCCAGATCACAAACTATTTATTTGCGTAAACTCAGAAAAGCAGTTCATCAGAGAAAACAGAAGGGTTAAAACATTTCTGCCTTTCTGGTCAAAAATCCTCCGTTCCTGAAAATCTTATAAAACACTACAGAAATAATCTTGTCATTGTTATCTGTACCAATGAAGGATTTACTAAATACTACAGGAGTGTCTTCTGGAACAAAAATAATTGTTTGTGAAAAATACGATGTTGCCATGGGCTGTACTTTTAGGAATACATTCATGAGCAGAAAGAATAATCTTATTCGTATGATCTTTTTCCTGTTTAGTCAGTAGTATAAATAAATTTGGACAGCGGATTTGCAAAAAGGGGAAACATGCTCGACCTTATTATTGTTTTAAAATAAATTCCTTCAGTAGAGTATTATTGTTCTCACAAATATATAGCAAGAAAAAACTAAAGATTAAACAAACCTCCTCTTTGTTTGTTTAATGTATCTGCAATGGTTAAAAAAAATATATATATATATATATATATGGCTTTTAACAAAACTTCCTGGACAAGGCATGGCAGGCTAGATATCGGCCTGGCAGACCATGAACTCTTTAAGGAGGGAATACCATGGGCATAGGAGCGAGTTAAACGTATACTTATCTGTAAGGCATAGGAGCGAGTTAAACGTATACTTATCTGTAAGGCATAGGAGCGAGTTAAACGTATACTTATCTGTAAGGCATAGGAGCGAGTTAAACGTA
>JAOVYW010005615.1:0-12114 GCA_025775045.1 Hiodon tergisus
ATTTGCCCCCCCCCCCCCCCCCACACACACACACACACACAAACACACACAAACGCGCCAACCTATCACCACACAGACGTACACAGAATTGTAGCAAACAGTATAACAAATCCAAGGGTTATTGGGTTAATTTATCCTATTTTAGGTTTTTTTTTCTTTTTCTCACTGCTGATTGCAAATAAAGGTCGTTGTAAAAGCACCATGGTGATTGTCACCTCTTTTCTATGCAACAAGTGGAAAGGCTGTTCTTTGTCGATGTGGGTAATGTCTTTAACATGCATGGCATTAGTTGGCTATGCTGTTTGACTCTTGTGTTGGAAGGCCATAGCCATAACGACCCCTTCTGTCGCCTTTTATTAGCATAAATCTGTTGGGCAAATTTGGTGTGTGAGATTGTGAATTATCATTTGTGGGCATTTTTCATTAAAGTAGAGATCACGGTTCATGCTTTGAAGGGCACAGCTGGTCGCTAAAGGAGATGGCGCTGAGCAGAGTGTAAGCCCACAAAGGTTCTGCTTCTGCTTATAAAAAAATACGCTTGTGGGCGACAAGAGGAAGACTCGGTGGACAAGCAGAGTGCTGATACCAGTGCGGGAAGGATTGATAGTTCTAGCTATTTGGACACAGAAGTCAAATTTAAAGCTGTGCCGTTGATACTGCAATCCCATCGACTTCTGTGGGGCCATGAATGTTTTTGCTTGACCTAAAACCAGTATTTGGAGGCAAACCTGCCTACAGGGATTGCTTTTTGCATAAAAAATATGTTATCAGTAATTCTGCCCCTCTTTAATTTGTGTATGGTGGGCAAGAAATAATTAATTTTTAAAAGCTTTTAATATTTTAAAGCCAGCTACCTGATTTTTAAAATGATTTTTCTAAAACAATTCAGTTTGTGTCATAATTCTTAATGGCATTGCTGTGGTTGAGATTATGAATGCAAATTAAACCAGGTGTGGTTTTTTTAAACTAATTAGATAAATAAAAAAAAGAAATATAAAGAAGTTATAGGATTCGTCCACCTAGTTCCAACGTAAAGTTGAGGTTAGGGTTAGCATTGAGGTAATAAAATGTCAAAAGGGCTTTCCATTGTTATCTGTCAACACAGGTGACCAAAAGGAGTGTACCCTTAGAATTCTTCGCATTCTCCCATTGATGATATTGCTTCCAAAGGTAAATATCACCTATAAAGGTTCAACTATGACTGATTGGATGTTCCAGCAACACAAAAAGCACTAATTGTAATGAAAATAAATTCCTCGGGTAAATGTGTTAAACTGTTATTTACCAATTAAAATGTGCAACAGTTCCGGTTGCTGCAACTGATTATAGTGAAATTAGGGATATTCACGCAATCGTTTCGTTTGTTCGGGACAAAATACAATTTAAATGTGTAGGCAAATGAGTCGTGAATGCTTTACATTCGTCGCATTGTCCTCTCCTCTCCGTCACTGCGTGTGTCGTTTGCCAAGGATCTAACCTTTCCCGAAAGACGATTCCTGGGAAGACCTCCCCCCCCCCCCCCTTCTCTTTCGGACAGGTTTTCTATAAAAGGAACCGTGTCGCCACTATTGAACTAGTCCGCATGTTAACTGACAGTGAAAAACGGCGTTTAAGCCACACACAAGAGACTAAGAAAGGGACACTGCCCGCTCCCCAGCGCAAAAAGTCTTGAAACTCAGCTTTACGAATCCTTACGTTAATCACAGGATAATCAAGTAAAAGTGGTAAGACGTTTTTGAAGTATATATTAGGTGCTATAGTCTTTTCTTAATCAAGTTAACGCTGATTGAAAATTACTAGACATTCTAAGCTTTCTGGATATTTTTACGGTAACGTTGTATTTTAGCTATTTAAATAATTCATTTAAAGTGATTAAATTGTTTATTTTAAAAAATCATATGTAAATAGAGCTGATTTACCACATTTCCATGTATTTAACCACATTTCAAGTGAAACGGGCACACGCGACGAATAACTAAAAATGACTTCTGTAAATACAAGAGAATCGGGGGATGAGGATTTAACTGCGTGTTATCATGCTAAATGTGTGTTGTATGCGTTTCAACACCGGTGCTTGATGAAGGTATAGAAAGCACGACTCTGTCTATGATGACAGTATTCATTTATCTGCAGCAGGACTGTTTTACAGCTTCATACTAAAAGTCAGGAGTATTTTCAGTCCTAAAAAGCAGCATCCTCCTATAGCCCTGTTGCTGACTTTATCCAATCTTGTGTGTGTTTTGTGTGTGTGAGAGAGGAGGGGGAATCTGAGCAACATTCGCGCTGGATGGATGGTTACCAGCACGGTGAGGGCTGGGCCACCCGGTTTTGATTTGGTAACACAGGGTGGCTTGTGCTTGCCCTGTCTGAGATGTCTGTCACATCAGTATAAAATTCAAGACAAAGACGAGAAGGAACTGAAGTAAACCCAATGCAGGTGTTTACGTGGGTGGGGTTGGAGGACGCAGGGCTGTCTGACCCCGCACCGTTGCCTTGGTGATAGTGTGCAGACACAACATAGGTGTCAGACGGCAGGACTGTGGCTCCATCCCGTTCCTCTCACGCCCCAACAGCACTCTCCGGGGCGCTGATTTAGGAGCACTGCTGCTTGGCATCTCGGTGCCAATCAGTGGTGCCCGTTGGTGTGGGACTGACATTGTGTGATTTCTGCTGCCCACACGACTGAGAGGACAACGCAATAAAAATTATATTAACAGCAGCGTGCCATGTTTCCTTGTTTAATTTCTTTCAACTTCTTTCTCCTCCCTTAGTCCTATTAAGTCAGCCAGAATGTAGAAGGAGATTGAAGATCTTGAGTGGATTTTACAAAATGTGATTTACAGGCTGTGATTTGTTAGGGAATTGTCAACTAATTAGCATTTTTCAATTTAAATTTTATCATTAAGTGTAGCTTCCTAATAAAAATAACAGATAGAATTTATTTGGCAAACCCGAATACTAGTAGAAAAGTAGTCAACAGGCATATTAGCTTATCCCTCCACATGCAGATCCTTAAGAATGCTTCAGGCTAGTCAGTAGCTTAACTGCTACCAAACGTGCCTCCCAAACTTCTGAAAGCGGATGCAGAGCCCTACTCCCAGCGCACTGCCGGTGAAACACTTTACAGCGCGGCCCGTCACGCCTCGGCTGCCCTTGCCAGTATTTGAGCTCCTCGTTTCTGTCGAGGTGTGAATGCGAAGGCCTTTTGTGAGCACGGCTTCTAATGTTTACTAGGAAAGGCTGTTCTCGGCAGCGCGCGAGCGGTAGTATACAAGAATCCCGTACGTTGGTTTTCGTGCCGTCACAAGCGGTATGTGATGTATTTAAGGCCACTACGTGCCGTTAAGAAGTTGAAAAATGGCATGCTGTCGTGGTGGAGGTAGGATTCCCAGCGATGTTTGCTGTTCAGTGTTTGCTGGCAAGGGCTGGGTGTGTGCCTCTGCAAACTTGGTAGTCTGTCTGGGCATGTGCGCCCCGCTGAAGCCTGCTGCATCAGCCGGCGTCCTTGCAGAACATCTTCTGCTTTTCAGGACATCGCGCCCGTCATCCGACTTCGGTTCGCGGAAGGGAGGGAACTCGGATAGCCGGTGACCCAGGCGGGAGAGGGGACCGCGACCATGCGTTGGCTGCCCGCCCTCGCCGCGCTGGTCCTCGCCGCCCGAGACTGTGCCGCCCTCTTCTTGCCGGACTCTCCGGAGCTGCAGAGGCTGCTGAGCCGCTACGGGGGCGAGTCGGACCAGAACCAGACGGGGACCGGCAGGGCCCGGCGAGGCATCGAGTGGTCGGACCGGAAGGAGATCCTCAAGCTGCACAACAAACTGCGTGGAGGGGTGTATCCCTCCGCCTCCAACATGGAGTACATGGTGAGAGAGTGGATGGGCAGTTTGGTCAACTTCACTGTCTGAGGGTATGACACAAGCAGCAGGTGGCGTAGGCTTTAAAATATCACACTTCTAGTCAAGAGGTTGAATTATCTGCCTGTTATGTTTTAAACCTTTATTTATAATCCTCTGTTTCAAACCTGTTGCTAATCGCTAATCAGTGTCTGGCTAGCAGTTGGTTTGCAGTTCAGAAATTGCTTAATTAAATCTGCCAAATCCCTAACCGGCTACCAAAGTTCTGTGTTCCTGCTGACTGATGTTGGAGGGTGAGGGAGTTTGACGGCCAGGCTTGACAGCGATACCTGTGCACCCAGGTGTGGGACGACGCACTGGAGCAGTCTGCCGCTCGATGGGCCGGAGAGTGCATGTGGGAGCACGGACCCAAAGACCTGCTGGTTTCCATTGGGCAGAACCTGGCAGTCCATTGGGGGAGGTAAGAGGGACAGGGTTCGGGGTTGGGTTGCAGGACTCATACGACGGCGCTAAAAATGAACGACAACGTTTCCCCAATATCAATAAAACATAAAGGTTTTATTTATATGTGGTCGTAAATAGACTTAATGAAGCGCGTTCATGCATCCATACACTCCATGATGTTTGGACAGAGTTAGGATCATTGCAGGTTAAGGAACAAGTGCGTAAATGAGGAGAGCGTTTTCCGTAAAGATCCTCCTATAGTGCTGAGTCCTGTGGAATGACACAGCGGCCCTTTGTGCAGCCCAGCAGTTCACACAGCAGGCTCTATTCCGGGAATCCTAGTCCATTCTCCGAGGCCCCTGGTGCTCAGCAGATTCCAGCCCCGAAGGCTGTTTTCTTTTCCCCTTGTCCTAAATGTAACGCTTTTCAATACTGTAACGAGAAATGTTTACAATAAAGCTGCTTGGCTGAACTGCCAGGATACTGCACAGCGCAGTTGACCGGAGGCCCTCGTTCTGGAATGGAAGTGAGCCGTTTTTTCACTCTCCGACAAGCTTGGAGCAAGGTCCCTTTTAAAGCTGAGCGAAAGGATGCTCTTCGTCCGCTCCTGGGTGGAGATCTTTGTGTCTAACCTCCCACTAGGTGCTCCAACCCCCCATACTGTGTGCCTTAACTGAGTCTGTGGGCCCCTGCAGGTACCGCTCTCCTGCCCAGCAAGTCCATTCCTGGTACGACGAGGTGAAGGACTACACCTATCCCTACAGCCACGAGTGCAATCCCTGGTGCCCTGACCGCTGCTCCGGGTCCATGTGCACCCACTACACCCAGGTGTGTAAGCTAGGCCAGCCAAGGGGGGCACACACCAGAGTGGTAAAGAGCCTTTCATAGAGGTTACCTGTGGCTGAAAGCCTGTGACGGTCATGTCAGTAGAACATGGCATGCCATTGGTATGTTTGGGCAAAGTGAAGACGCGAACCTCCAGGAAGGGGTTGAGTTTGTCAGATGTAATAAAATGTCAGAGTGGTCTGACAGCACTGTTTATGAGGACATTTTCAGTCATTGTCTGCCCTGCCATAGAAATGTTGTAGCAATCCAGAAGCCTGGCTAAGAGGCCTGTGATGCAGTAACTTCACTGCCTTTGGCACAGGAGACCATACTTAGGATCTCGCGTTACCTCCTGCATGTGACAATATCATTACTCAGATCAAACTATTCCACCCTAAGCTACCTCTTTGCAGGTCCTGCAAAGCCTGCAACTCCAAGTGCTAACATTTTATGAGATTTTTCAAAGAATGGACTCGTGAAACTGAGTAAATAATAGCGGCCGGTCTGCGGAGTGGGTTCTGTTTGCGAGTGTCAGGGAATAGTGCTTCATTTCACAATGTCGCTGACTGCAGGGTGTATTTCAGTGGAGCCAATTATTGTTTTAATTAGAACATTCATAAGCAAGCTAAATAAGGCGGTCTATCATTAGACAGTTAAAGTTTTGTTTATAATTGAATCGATTCCCCCTCATTGAAACTCTCCAAGCAGTGACCTAATACAAACACACTGTGTCTAAAAAAGTATCTGTTTAGTATCCGATGCCCAGCTGTGAGAAAGTCTCTGACAATCCTTTACTTAACAGGACAAGGGTCCAGGTTTAATATAAAGGCCCAGGATTAAGTATTTTGATACCAAAGGCCCCTGCTTCTCTGCAGCTAGTCTGGGCCACCACGAGCAGATTGGGGTGTGCAGTGCGCCTGTGTCCCAGGATGAATGTGTGGGGTGAGGTCTGGGAGAACGCTGTCTACCTTGTCTGCAACTACTCACCAAAGTAAGAGACATCCACCTTTCCATCATAGCCCTCTTCCTCCGTCCTCCAAAGCATACTCCGATTTCCATGCATTGAATACATGTAATGTTTCACATTAATCAGATTGTATATTCGTTTATATTGCCTTAATTTATTTTGAACTGTCTGCATTGATAATGTGTACTGAGGTCACAAATTCTAGCAGAAAGGAAAATATTATGGAAAACGGAAATGCTTGCAACAGGCTGGCTAATATTTTACAATTGGACTTTTCCAATGATGTATTTGACTGCCGGACAACAAGGTTACGCGTCGTTAGCCCGTGGACAAAGAACATTATAATGATTGATTAGTCAATAGGGGAGTTTATGAATGTGGTTCATGCTGTCCCTCACCAGGGGAAACTGGATCGGAGAAGCCCCTTACAAGCATGGCCATCCTTGTTCCCAGTGCCCACCGAGCTATGGAGGCGGCTGCAGGGAGAACCTCTGTCACAAAGGTGGGCAGTCTGACACGGCTTTAGCACCATGCCCTGTTACACGTCTGTGCTCGGCGCTGTTGTTGGATAAGATGAACGTTCTTGTGGCCACCACGCCCTGATGTCGTCCGCCTCCTTCTTGTCCGTCCTCTGCAGACCCATACACTCCCCAGCGCCCTGAGACAGAGGACATGAATGAAGTGGAGAAGGTCCCCATCCGACCCCGCACAACGACAACCAAACCTTCTCCCAAGCTGAAGCCCAAAGCCAGGCCTACCGTTCCCAAGAAAGCCTCAGCCCCCAAAAAAAACCCTGCCCCTAAAAAGCCCTCTTCAGCCAAGAAGCCCTCTAAAACCAAATCCGCCGCGAACCCCTTCCTGAGTGAGTGAAGGGAAACGAAGGGGTGGGGAAAAAAACCCAACATTCCAGTTTTACAGCAGCTGCAGCCTAAATGTCACTAACCCTTTATGTAATCGCTTATGAACAGCCGAGATCACCATTACTGTTCACGCCCATACGATACACGTGTGCTTGTTCCCTCACAGCTCAGAACATCAACTGTGGGGTCAAGATGAGAGACAAGTGCAAAGGAGCGAGGTGCAACAGGTCCGTCTTTCTAGGCTGAACCACTTTGTTGACCACACTGAAAATACAGTGCTGACTGTCCTCACGGTGTCCGGTCTGATTTACCCCCTGCAGGTACAAATGTCCCGCCAACTGTCAGAAAAAGGGAGGAAAATTGTGGGGGACAAGCTTCTACGATGTTGTGAGTCAGTCATATTCAATTGAATGAGAGAAAAGACAAACAAACAAACAAACAAAGACGATAACGTATTTGTTTCTAAGGCTGCGGGTTTTGTTCGTTTCAGCAATCGAGCATCTGCCGTGCTGCAATTCACAGCGGGGCGATCGACAACAACGGTGGACTGGTGGACATCACCAGGAAAGACAAGCTCCCGTTCTTTGTGAAGGCAACAAAGAATGGAGTTGAATCTTTCAGGTAGACTTTTACTTTTCTCATGCGTATTAGTATCCAGTCTTCTGACTGGAATCAGTCTACACCAGCGTTTCTACAGAATTCTGGATGTTTGATCCGATTCTTTTTTCTTCCGATCTCTTCTTTTTTAGAAAAGAGAATTGCAAGATTCATTGTGTGTACTGAAAGATGGAATATCTTTATACTTGTATGATCTTTATTTTTTTTTATCCCTAGTAAATACAAACCAGGAAATGCATTTGTAGTTGTAAAAGTGAAAGGTAAGGAAAACCTTTTAGTGATCAATAAGCACGGACCGATGCCTTATAAAATGGATAGTTCCGGTGCCACATTTCTATTGGTCAGTTTGCATTCCAGCCATGCTGTTATTTGCCAATAACACACTGCTTCCTAATCCCTTAATAATATCTTGCAGTTTTCTACATTTAGAATATTATGAATGTTTAAATGGTTGCAGTCCAGTAACCGTTGCCAGTGTTTATAAACTTTATTTGATGGAACAACATATTTACTGCAATGATTAAAACGTATTTCCTGTGGTCTAAATGCAAAAAAACAATTTTTTATAAAAGCAGTAAGATACGACGGGGTGTGTGTGTGTGTGTGTGTGTGTGTGTGTGTGTGTGTGTGTGTGTGTTATTGTGACCACAAGGATGTGTATGATGCCCTAGGGCGTACTGAATGTATGCCGTGCCAATAATCGCAGAGCTCAACACTGGTCCTTATCTTTTATCTACAGAGCAGCCAGTGGACTGCTATACCACAGTGGCTGAAATCTGCGCTTTCAAAAAGCCAGCTTCCACCTGTCCAAGGTAGCTAGCTTTATGTCCTGTTTGTTCGTACGTTTAGCCAGACGCACTGGAAAATGGCTGTTTCAACAGCCTAAGACCTGCACTCTGCTAGGACCCTGACGATATAGTCTTTGTTTGTTTGTTTCATAAAATACTTATGTTAAATTTGGAACGGACTTGTGAGACCGATATTTAAACACAGAAGCAGTATCATATTTTGAAGAAATGTTGTCTGCTAAAATCTGAATTTTAAATGTAATTATTTGTTTAAGATGGTTGGATTTAGTTTAAGAGTGGGTTGTATAAGCTAAAGATGGTAGGGGAAGAGATGTAAACATGACTGGTTTTACGTGGCTTACCCGAACGCCAATCTACTAAATCTGACTGAATCCTGGAATATAACCTCATATATTTGGTCTGGTTATGTGTCTGCCGGGCATTTCAATGTCCTCCTCCTTATATGTTCCCTCAGAGTCTTCTGCGCTTCCAACTGCAAAAATGAACCTTCCTACTGGGCTCCGGTGATTGGGACCAACATCTACGCAGACGTGAGTACCCGCTTCCTACCTACATGAGCATTGCGGTTGACGTGGGCTGGGCGGTAACGGTAGCCGTTAGCAGCTGCTGAAGGACATTTTGAATGTGCAGAGTGGGGTAGCGGGCCTCTCGGGCTAGCCGCGATGAGTTTGCCAGTGTTTGCCGGTTCCACGGTAGCGTGCTGGGTGACGAGCCGCTGAGATGGAGCGGATGCTGTTCTCGTGGCACGCACTTAAGCTGGCTGTGAGCGGTGGGACGTTTCTGATGGTGAACTCAATGCTGCTCAGCAGACAGACCGGGTGAAATCACCTGTGCGCTTGTAAAGCGGGCCGGGCACTCAGAATGTGCCTTTTAAAACTTTCTGTCCTCGTACGAACTTGCTACCCTCAGCGCATTTCGAGATTTTACTGGAAATCTTGAGCTTCCGTCCAGTTGGCTGTGCGTTAGGGTCCTCCCAGGAGACCTCTTACTTTGCTCAGGAAGAGAGACTGTCTCCAGTCATCGTGTGCTAAAGCGCACCAATCGTTTGTGTGGATTGCAGCGAGTGGGTCTAGTCTGTTTAAAGAGATGGCTGCCTGGACCAGAATCGACTCTAGCTGGGGTGGATGGGTTCCTGGGGAGTTATACAAGGTATTATTTTCAGAGACTGAACGAAGAACCAGTGGCTTAGTGGTTATGGCGTCCTACTTGTGTGTGGAAAGTCTCAGGTAGAACCTGCAGAACCCTGTTGTACCCTTCAACTAAAAACTAGAACTGACTGATTACTTGACTGAACTTTTCACAAGATAAATATTGACTGGGGGACTCAATGGTCATTGGACTTTGATGGTCATTATGTTTGCAAAAATAAATTTACAGATACTTGAATTCTGTTAGGTTAACTCTTTGAAATAGAGGGGACTTTAAAATGGTTACTTTAAAACATGTTTAAAGTTCCCCTCTGTTTAAAATATTTCAAAATTTATTGAACAACATGCTTAATTTATATAAATTTATGTAGCCAACTTTATTTGCAACTCCTTTTGCTGAAATAATCTATCTGGTTACAAATTAGTTCAGTCTTTTAAGCCAAAATGATAGCGAGCGGTAATATTAAAGGGTATGTGAGGCTTCAAGGGCTTTGAAGGACCCGGTGCAGTGGGAGATACTCCCCTCCTCCCCTCCTCCCCCCCAGGGCTCCAGTATCTGTCGGGCAGCTACCCACGCCGGAGTGATTCAGGCCAGCGGTGGCTATGTGGATGTCCTGCCCCTGGACAAGAAGAAGAGCTACATGGGAAGTCTGAGGAATGGAATCCAGTCCGAAAGGTGCCCGCTTTCGCTTTGCCTGTACATCTTCTCCGCAATCAGAGGCAAAGACTTGAAACCTCTGAGAGCCAGTCTATTAAGAACAAGCTCATCACAACCACGGCAACTGTGGAGAGACCTTGCATCGTCGCTGAGATTTAATGGCATGGGAGACAATTCAGCATGGCCCGTGTCAGCTTAAGTGTGCTGAAATCATGAAATCACCTTGTTAAACCAAAGCCAAACTTTGACACCTTAATCCTCACTCGGTAGGGCTGATGATGCAATACAGTAGCAAGACGGGAGGTGTTTAGCAAGTCTGAATCAATGTCAACCGAACGCTTTTCTGGTGCCTGGTGCTCCAGAAACTGAAACCGACTCCGTTAATCCTTAAAAGTAATGATGCAAGCTCGAGAAAATTGGGGTCAGCCACCCATGTAGAAAAATCCTATTTTGATAAATTGTCAAAGAGGTAATCGCAACCCAACGTTGCTTGGCAATGTAAATTCTGCTGCTGGCAGATTATGCGGCTACCAATGGGTTGTCATTATCTAACTCAAGATGCCATTAGGACAGCCTAAATTCAGACCTCTCGAAATGTGGCAAGGTATTTTAATATCGGAAGAATGGTTACGCATACTAAGAGCCAAGCCAAGTACATTAATCACCAGACTTGTAGGACGGCATAATTACTATTAGTCGAGCCTCGACATGATAGTCGTTACAAGCTTTTTGTCTATGTTCCCTTGTGTTAGAATCAATAGCCTCTCTTCATATCTCTCCACAGTGCAGCCAAAGCATACTTTTGACGCCCTTTGTGCTTTCTGACGTAAATTTATTGTGGCAAGTATTTCATGTTCATATTGCAACTGAGCTATCCTAATGTTTCCTGCGGTAGAATAACTGTGATATGGATGGATGTATGCAAATGCTAAAGATAATCTGTTGCCGACGCCCTGTTCTTCTCCTGCAGTAAGAGTAATTGGGAGGGAGGCTCGTTCAGCGTCTTTCTTGTGAAGGAGTGAGATGACCCCAAGGCGTGCACACACAGACTATCCCGTTCCCATTGGCTCTCAGAGGACAGAAGGTGCCCACGGGTCGGAGCCCCTGCCACCTCCCAGTTCGGCTGAGCCCGATGTCTGAGAACGCTCCAGCATGCACCTACGGAATCTCATCCCTTTCATTAATTATCAACTGACATAAACTTTGACAGGAGTAAGCATCAGAGAAGAGCCATTCCATCGCCCATGGTTAAACAAACTTAATGTGCTCTCCATGCTGTATAACAGTGATGACGGTTTTGACAGCAGTCCTGTAATATTCATCTGGTCACAATGAATGTTGCCATTTGATTTGATAATGGATATTTGTGCACAGGAATGTATATTGATTCCACTTTTCTTACTCGTTTTGTACAGATCGAGGAATTTCATTAGCATGTATTGAAGCTTTTAGAGGATCTACTCTTTGTGTTTAGAGGAGATTTGAATGAGAGAAACTTTTGCTTGGGTAGAAGGGTAGTACAGAATGAGGAATTCCAAGTTAAAGGAACTGGCCCAGTATAAAGCCGTGATGTGTCTTCCAACATTAGTACCAGCGACTTTTAAAGGTGCAAAGATATTTAACTTTAATCTTCTAAACTTGCACAGGCTAGGTCAATCCTTTTGTGAATTATGTTGCCTTTTTAATCCAAATATATTTAGTTAATCAGAAAATGGGCACCTTGAAGATTAATCCCACCATCATTAATCCTGTAGATGCTTACACTAAGCAATTTTTACTCTCTAACACAAGATGGATCTTAGCTAACAGTTTATTAGTGAACCCCTGTACAGTGCATACTGTCAACCTATTTTCACTACTCATGCAAATCAATGTAATAAAAAAAAGCTCAGATTTGCGACAGGGAAATGGGTTGGATGCATAAGACAAGG
>JAOVYW010005617.1:0-12114 GCA_025775045.1 Hiodon tergisus
CTAGATATTCCACGATCAACTGTAAGTGGTATTATTGCAAAGTGGAAGCGTTTAGGAACCACAGCAACTCAGCCACGCAGCGGCAGACCACGTAAAGTTACAGAGTGGGGTCGCTGAGTGCTGAGGTGCATAGTGCGTAAAAGTCACCAATGCTCTGCTGACTTAATGAATTCAGAGTTCCAAACCTCCTCTGGCATTAACATCAGCACAAAAACTGTGCGCCGGGAGCTTCATGGCAGGGGTTTCCATGGTCGAGCAGCTGTATTCAGGCCTTACATCACCAAGCACAATGCTAAGCGTCAGGTGGAGTGGTGTAAACGTGTTCTGTGGAGTGACAAATCACGCTTCGCTATCTGGCAGTCTGATGGACGAGTCTGGGTTTGGCGAATGCCAGGAGAACGTTTCCTGCCTGACTGCATTGTGGCAACTGTAAAGTTGGTGGAGGAGGGTTAATGCAATGGGGTTGTTTTGTGGGGTTGGCCTAGGCCCCTTAGTTCCACTGAAAGGAACAAATGCCTCAGCTTCCCAAGACATTTTGGAAAATTCTATGCTTCCAACTTTGTGGAAACAGTTTGGGGAAGGCCATTTTCTGTTCAAGCATGACTGTGCCCTAGTGCACAAAGCAAGGTCTACAAAGGCATGGTTGGATGAGTTTGGTGTGGAAGAACTTGACTGGCCCGCACAGAGCCCTGACCTCAACCTTATCAAACACCTTTGGAATGAACTAGAACAGAGATTGCGAGCCAGGCCCTCTCGTCCAGCATCAGTATCTGACCTCACAAATGTTGTTCTGGAAGAATGGGCATAAATTCCAACAGACACACTCCAAAATCTTGTAGAAAGACTTCCCAGAAGAGTTGAAGCTGTTATAGCTGCAAAGGGGGGGACCAACTCGATATTAATGCCTATGGATTTAGAATGGGATGTCATAAAAGCGCCTGTAGGTGTAATGTGTAGGTGTCCCACTAATTTTGTCCATATAGTGTATATCTAGGTCCTCCCCCTGCACAAAAAAAAATCTCTTTACCTTTCCAAAAAATGTTAAAAAGGCTTCTTCATACCAACTGAGGCAAATCATTTCTGTAAAACTTTAAAAAAACTGTTGTAGACACTATTATGAAGGTTTTTTTGTATTCTACAAAGCGTCCTAAAATCCTGTAAATTGGTTATCCAAATTGAGTGTTGAAGCAGTTGAGTGTTGAAAGAGTGTAGTGTTTTAAATCCAATATTTTTTACTATTTACTATAACCTATACTGTATTTACTTAGAATATATTGTTGAGAATTAATAAAGTTTTGAATACATACTTTTGCATACAGTGCACACTGCTAGTATACAAGGGCACAACTATCTGGGGTACAGTATGGATAGGGTCACTGGAGGGCCCACCAAATCAAGACTTAGACCTACATAAATACAAAAAAAATTTGTCACGGAATTAACTATATGCAAACTCAAACTCAAAGTTTAATAATGATCCTCAAATTACAAACAAATTAAAACAAGACTAACATTAGGCAAACTATCAAATATAAGTAACCACCTATGACAATGTAATGGCTAAAAAACGAAGACAAGCTACTCTTAAAAACATTAGTGAGGCACTGAGCAGTGAGATAAGGGGGAAAGCTAGTACATCAATAGCGAGCAATTGAAAACTGATCAGAATTTACCTTCAGTCTTCAGATGAACACATCTCGCTATTATAGAAATGCAGCATGATGTTGTGCAATCCACTCCCTTCACTTATTTAACCATTAAGTTAATTGTCAACATAAGCACCGTTGTTTATTTGTATTGTATTTGTATGTCTTTGACATTTATATATTTTTTACATTAAAACAATATGTTTTGGAAGAAAAACTATTTAGAATCCAGTATTTCAGATGACTAGTTTAATTACTGTTGATGTTTGCTGTGTTTTTCATTGTTTCTGTGGAACAGGATCGGGGACCTCCCAGATTCGGACTGACACCTATTTGATTGGATCTGTGTTCAATTCAGATCTGTGTAATTTTAACCAGAAAGGAAGGAAGAACACAGCGATCACATTTGTGATTTTTTGTATTCTAGATTTTAACAATAGTGGCGTATGTAACATTTGGTAAAAGAAGCTATGCTTTAAATTGCATAGGGCTACAATGTCATGTGGCCCTTATACAGTTCTTCACTAAATATGGCATATTTTACAAAGTTTCTTAAATAATTTATGTACTTTTCTATCTTGTGAATAATAGTTTATAATAGTTTGTAATAAATAAGGCTTCAGCTTGTTTAGACTAAGGGCTTAGGGCTTATAACTCGATCATAGTCAACATGTTCTGTGACAGCATCCAGGCTGAAGCTTTTCAGGCTATCAACTATCAACCGTATGGATGGTTTTCTATTCTTTTTTCATAGTTCATTCAGTTTGTTTAACTAACAATTATAGTTTATATCATTCAAGATCAAGATCATATCGTCTTTTTCTCCAGAAGTAAATGCGAATAGCGTCTCTGTATTTTGTTTTCTAAAGTGTCCATTAATCTTTAATCCCACAAGCACATGTGATTTTACCAGTGTTGGTGAAATTCTGTCATAATGGGGGGTTTTTTCAATCAGGGAGTATTTTAATTGGAGACTACCTATTTGTTAGCAACAGAATACATTATTTTTATTAGCTCAATTGGTCTTTCTCTGTCAAAGATGACAGAAATGTGCAGGTGAACGTTCAGTATTTCTAGCCAATTGTATCAGGAATGTTAGGGAACTGAAGGGATTAAAATGTCATCTGAATGTCACAACTTTGAGACTTTATGATGTACAAACAGTTTAGGGTAGACGCACCAGCCATATGAAAGTGAAGTAACCACTAATCCTGTTAATTTAATCTATGGCCTTTACTGGTGTCTCTCATCATTAACGGTCACACAGCATGTCTGCTTCTGTGTAATTATTTTAATTGGTCCCCTATCCTGTTTGCTAAACTATAGTTAGCATAATCCTCTTTCATTAGGAACTGGTTTTGTGTCCTTATATGTTAGCAGTGTGCAGCGCTCTCCCCCTGGTCTTCCTTAAGCTGTTTCTAAATGAAGAGTTAAGAGTTTGACGAAGACTTTGCGAATATTTCATACCTTGCAAACCCCCCTTTCAATAAGAGCATTGTTTGATGGGAGATAATTAGATGTGAACTGTATGGTTCAACTCTAGTGAATGTCTGCAGTCAGGTCACATGTAGATAAGCGATAGTACCAAATAGCACGTCATAGGTCTGGTCAAAAATAGTGAGTGGCTGTGCACTTAGTCACCTTACTTTAATGGCACCAAAGGTGTTTTTTTTTTAGCTATCACCCATGCTACCCAATTATTTTTAATGTAATGTGACTTCGTATTGCAGACAGTAATGGACAGTGGGGTGTTGTCTGCTGTTTTCTCTAGTATCACAACATGCCCATTAAGACGAGTTGATGATGGAGGAACCTCTTGTAATTTGTAGGACTGATTCAGGTGCTACGCAGCAGTTGATGTGGGCAGTCACCTGAGTCATTCTGATGGCCTTGGTGCATCCCATTTGTGATTTTCTCTTGAGAATTTTTTATTATTTTATTATTTACCCATTAGTGAATTGTCTTATCAGACACTCATCCAATATAAATAAACCATAAAACAAGGCACAAACATAACACAAAGTGTTATAATGACACACAGAGCATGTAAAGTAAAATAGATTGTCTGCTTGACAATAGACAACAACATTTAAAAACATTTATATTCAGGGCCCGCCCGTGTGCCTCTGTAGCTCCTAGTGGACATTTAAATTAGTTGTATCCAGTTTTTTTTTACTTCTGTAGGAAACTTACCATGTATTGAACTAATAAATTATTAATATTAACTAGGAGTACAAAAGTGTAGCATATGGAAAACGCCTACTTTAATTATTGGGCCTTAATATTAATATTAACATAAATATTGTTTACCAACAATACTGTACAGTGAATCAGTACTAGTTCTTGCCATACTTTTTAATGTTTGTCAGGTCAGCAAGGCTTCCCATAGATCAGCTGCTGGGGCGTAGACAAGAGCCCCAAATTGGAATTGTAACAGTGTGGTTCATACAGCACCAAGACATTCTCCAAAGAGGCGCGGACCCAGACTCAAGCCGCAGAAGCTATGCTGCAGAGATTATGTAAATAATGTGAATCATCCAAGAATAGTTTTCTTTTGATTGCTCAGCTGGTGTACTTGAGAAACTGTAAGGTTAAATTTAAGACAAGGGGTGAGAGTGTATATTTTATATGAGAGGACCATGTATATTTAAAGACCCAGTAATTAATGCAAGGTGCAGATCAGAAAGTTAGCGAGATGTCTTAAGTCAAACTTAACAGCTATCGTTTGGCTCACAACAGTATTTACTGTGGACTGAGTGGTTGGATTTGGATATGTGGGGTCAAGCTGCAAAGGGTTCTTAAGTCACGAATGGGTTGGAGAGTGGAACGTAGAAATAGAACAGTATTTTAAAGGGACTTCGTCACATTTTCCTATACTCTAAAAATAAATAGATAAGTATGATTAATTTTGTTGACATAATTTTGTTGTGCAAATGGTTCATGAGACTTGTATCAAAACTGATCTCTGAGTGTATTGAGGTTGCACCTTTTTCCAGTCTGTTCCAGTGTTGTTTTATCAATGTTAAATATTCTATTAAACTTTGATATGATGTGATATCATACTCAGTTTTTAGTAGCAATTAAGGAAATACAAATAACAAAAGAAAAGCAAATGTCAAAAGATATTTTTTAGTACGTTTTTCTTTTCTTTTCTTCTGAATTACAGCAGTTATGGTTTCTGAAGTCCATGGGGTTAGGCAGTGCTAGATAAAAATGCTGGAATCCTTAAGTACACCAAGTGCAAGAACATCTAAACAAAGAGCTAAGAAACAGAAATTAAAGAACTAGGACCAACATTAGAATATGGTATTAGCTGGTTAAAATTTGTATTAACAGAAACCTTGCACGTAAATCCAGATCTCTCAAGTGGCACATGTTTAACAGTACACATGGAAAATACAATAAGAGTGTATTATAAACATGTTGTTACACCATTACTGCTACTGGGCTCCTTCGGAATCTGAGATTCACCACATAATTTGACTCTTCTACATATTTTTTCCTGAAAAAGTTTGACTTGGCGTGCCTCAAATTTTTATTTATTTTTTAAAGATGTCAATAAATGTTTAAATAATTACAAATTTTAAATACAGCCAAATTACAGTAAAATCAATGTAATAGGACACATCATGTAATTATTCAGGAATGTAAAACCAAATGGAAACATGAAAAAAACTGGAATGCAAGTGGAATCTGACTGATATCCTTTGATGTACCAAAACCTATGTCATAATGATTTGCAATTGGATGAAAACTGGTGTATCTGATTACACTAAGCTCAGTAGAGAATGTCCAGATTTTCTCCTATATAAAAGTAAAATAGCTTTCAGGTACACTATATGGACAAATGTATTGGGAAACCTACATATTACACCTACAGGAGTTTTTATGACATCCCATTCTAAGTCCATAGGCATTAATATCAAGTGGGTCCCCCCTTTGCAGCTATAACAGCTTCCACTCTTCTGGGAAGACTTTCTACAAGATTGTGGAGTGTTTCTGTTGGAATTTATTCCCATTCTTCATTTGTGAGGTCAGACACTGATGTTGGACGAGATGGCCTGGTTTGCAATCTCCGTTCAAGTTCATCCCAAAGGTGTCTGATAGGGTTGACAGGGTTGAGGTCAGGGCTCTGTGCGGGTCAGTCAAGTTCTTCCCCACCAAACTCATCCAACCATGCCTTTATATACCTTGCTTTGTGCACTGGGGCACAGTCATGCTTGAACAGAAAAAGGCCTTCCCCCTAACTGTTTCCACAAAGTTGGAAGCATAGAATTTTCCAAAATGTCTTGGGAAGCTGAGGCATTAACATTTCCCTTCAGTGGAACTAAGGGGCCTAGGCCAACCCCAGAAAAACAACCCCACTGCATTATCCCTCCTCCACCAAACTTTACAGTTGGCTCGATGCAATCAGGCAGTAAACGTTCTCCCGGCATTCGCCAGACCCAGACTCATCCATTAGACTGCCAGATAGAGAAGCGTGATTCGTCACTCCATAGAACACATTTCCACTGCTCCAGAGTCCAGTGGCAGCGTGCTTTTCACCACTCCATCTGACGCTTGGGATTGTGCTTGCTGATGTAAGGCTTGCATACAGCTGCTCGACCATGGAAACCCATGCCATGAAGCCCCAGCGCACAGTTTTTGTGCTGATGTTAATGCCAGAGGAGGTTTGGAACTCTGCAGTTATTGAGTCAGCAGAGTGTTGTCGACTTTTACGCACTGTGCGCCTCAGCACTCTGCGACCCCGCTCTGTAACTTTATGTGGACTGCCACTTTATGGCTGAGTTGCTGTGATTCCTAAAAGCTTCCACTTTGCAATTATACCACTTACAATTGATCGTGGAATATCTAGGAGGAAAGAAACTGATTGTTGCAATGGTGGCATCCTATTACTGTACCACGCTCAAATTCAGTGAGCTCTTTGGAACAACCCATTCTTTCACAAATGTTTGTAAAGGCAGACTGGATTGCTAGGTGCTTGATTTTATACACCTGTGGCAATGGGACTGAATGAATTCATTGATTAAGAGGTGTGGCCCAATACTTTTGTCCATATAGTGCATGTGTTCAGTACTGTGCAAATAAATTCTGTAAAGCAAAAATGCTTTCAAAGATAAGGAAATGAAAAGTTTCTAAATATAACATAAATGCTAGGGCAGTAAAAAAAAAAAAAAAAAGGGCAGTAAACATTTAAAATGTATCAGATGTATAAACATGATTTTAACTTTGTAATTGGATACTTTATTGTTGTAGATGGTTGTTATTATTGTTTTCTATTGAATTATGTATTTGATATTTTGTTACAAATTACTTTACTGAGTATATTGTTAAGCCTAGCTGGTCTGCAGTACTAGCTTTTTCCTTGCATGTCCCTATGACTGCAAAAATGTGTAACTTTCTTTTTTTTAATGTACCTGTCAATTTATGGTATATGTTAAGAACATTAGTAATAATAATAACTGACCTTTCTTTGGAAATTTGTAAAACCAGTGTGTTGCGTAATGACCGCTCTGAGTTAAATTTGATTGAGTAAATGGCATTTAAAGAATTTTCTAAACAGAATGCATGCAGCTGTTTTGTTCTTCCGCACAGCAGAGGATCTCGTTTTTTTCTTTTTTTCTTTTTTCTTCTCTCCCCCCTACACCCTCCCTCCCCAACCACCCCCAGTCACTCCCACTTTTCTCCACCTATTTTCTCTGTGTAGAAGCTTTTGCTCTCAGTAAAGCCACGCGCGTCCTTTTGTGTATGTACCAGTTTCTGTGCTGTCGGTCTTTGGGGAGTTGAGAGAAGCAGCCCCTGTGACCAGATTTATATCAATGCACCGACAGGACCCTAGGTCGCGAAAAAGAAAAGAAAGGAGAGCCGGCACAGACTCCAGGACTGGAAAGGGAGTGCTGGTGCGGGGCTTAAGGCAGCTGTTGGCACTTCTACCGCTGCCTCAGTTCTGAAAGTGGGAACGCAGTTTGTATCTGCGGCTACTGTGGATTCACACTAGTGTTACAGCAATGTGGCTCCTAACCAGCACCAAGGATTAAAAAAGGGGGACGAAGACTGTTCAAGGATCTTCAATCAGCATGAGTATTGTGATGAAACCTCGCTCCCGTTCCACCAGCTCCCTGCGGAACGCGGAAGGGATCTGGTAAAGTTATTATCCCTTTCTTTTGCTCCTCACTGATTTTGTCCACTATGTGAGTGGCAGCACTTTTGGCTCAGCATGGTGTGTCATGCGCCTACTTTCAGTGAGAGGTACATTGTGCGCAGATTAATTAAATTTTTGTTTGTCATCAGAGCCAATATATACAAGTTTTTTCTAGATTATTTGTCATGATGGGTCATCCTACCTTTAAGAGTTGTTTTCACCAAATGCCTTGAAGCACTGGTGTAGTTATGGTATACAAACTTCCTCTAAAGGAATCTGGCTGGAATGTCTGGGGAAGAGACTGACCTCTTTCCCTTTTATTTGTCTGGACCTGTCTGCGCACTAACTTAATTCACAATATTTCAGGCAAACAGGTACAGATCTAGAAACAGTGTGCTACCTAGGACTCTTTAAGTCCCGAACGGTTAAATTAGTTTCTATGTATACCCATTAGGTGCATAGAAATGACTGCTATCCCAACAATTTAACAACAATGATTGTAGAAATGTTTTCATTGGTATTTGTGATATCTGGAGATCTGTTATATTTCACAAAATCATTGAAATGTGCATTATACAAGCACAAATAATGGTTGCAGTTGCAATGTTATAAGTATAATTGTGAGTTGTTTACAATTTTTCGAGGGGGAGCACATTTGGATCAGAAACGAATGTACATTTTCTTACATTTTCCTTAAAAACGGTAATTGTTCCGGTGACTCTAGTCTATGCTGTTGTCTACTGGAATGTAGAGTGCTACCTTATCTTGAAGCTTTAGGACTGCAGTCTCTGAACACAGATGCATTGGGGACCATTATGATTTAACAAAATGTTTTCGGTAGAAAAATAATTAAACCTTGAGCTTCATCCTATTTTCCAAGTAACCAGTTCCCGGTATGCAGTGCTGTAGTGATGCATACGCAAGCTGTAACTTATCATGGGCCTGAGCTCTGTGTGGCAAGCCTGAGTAGTACCCTGTTAGCTGTTACCCTATTAATAAAAGTTATAAATCACCCGGTTTATAATTAAAGAACCAACAAAACAAGCAATATCATCATAATTCACATTAATGCATGTTTTTAAGCTATGTTACTTACATTAAATTGCTTCAAATATATAGTGGTCACATACAATAAGCAACCCCCATCCCAGCAGATTTTGTCTTGAAACTCAATTCCCTCCCTGGCAATGCTGGTCTAGCTGAATTTTTTTTTTATCAGCTGCATCACAGTTAATCTTTCTAGCAGTGACCTCTGAAAAATAGGCCAAGGGCAATGCCCTCCACATGGCTGGCTCTCCTTCTCCCTGCATCTTTGCAACCTTTAAAAATAAAACCTTTGTCATCTGTATCCAGCTGACAAGGACACCAACATTTGCTCTATTAAACAATACTGTTGGGAACATCTGCAGTGTATTAATATATAATTTATAATCACACTCTTAAGGAATATTAGGGTCATTTTAAGAGATGCAAGGAAGACAAATATCAAGCAAGTACTTTTAAACCCAGGTATGCCTGAAACATCATAGAGGGCTATCCTTCTAACGCTCACTCACACTGTTTCTTTTTTATTTATTTTGTGTGCTTCCAGTGATATTTAAGAGCTGGATCACATGATAGTGGATGTAGAAGTTTAACCTTCTCAGATCTCACTGAAGGTTTTGTGTCAGCAGTTGCCTATGGAATGTAAGGACTGAGAGAACATTGTTCTTTTTAAAGCACTGTGTCACCTAAAGAGTCTGTGGCCTCCTTTCAGCTACACACAGCTCACTGAGCTTTGAACCAATCTGAATCTTAAAAATCTTAGGAAAGAATGGCTCTTTTTACCTATTTTTTTTTTTTTTTTTTTTACAGTTTCTTCATTTTCAGACAGTGTGCACTTTGAAAATGAAAGCAAACATAAAAGGATATAGTTTTGCATGTGGATTTATATGTTCATAGAAGATGTTATCATTTACATTTTCTTGAGACTCTAAATGTACTCAAGATGAAAGCTAGTCACAGTCCATGTTTGAGACTTATCTCTCACAAACTTATGTACTTTTGAAACTGTAAAAAATTTATTTTGTTGTGTCAGATATCATTATGCTTACCTGTACCATAATAGTCAAAATATAAGAGAAAAAATGTATCCATTTAGAAATGTTTTTTTTTTAAAGTCATGCCCTAGTTTGCTACATAAACTGGGGTAATAATTCCCTTAAGATTACAGAAAAGTTTTATGAAAATACTAAGCATAGTGACTGATAATTATGGGTTTGGCAAGTTACTTTGTAAATTAAATCAGTGCCTAAATACTGAATGCATGGTTCTGAATGTAATCAGTTATTTTCAGAATGCAATGTATTTATTCAGAATAATTTAAATGACATTCAAAATGTTAATTCTTAATTAATAAAATTATTTATTGGCATTTAAATTTAAACTTGTGACATGCAGTGAAGGTAACAATCTGCATGGTGGATGCACAAAATAACAGTTTGAATTTTAGGGTGACAGCTGGCTTTAACTCCAAATATTAACATACATACAGTTCTGGAAGCTTCCATTTAACATAATTATTTTTGGGGGGTGTGGGTCACTTTTTTGTCAGTGTGTGAAACTCTAAGATTGTGGTCTCCAACCCTGGTCCTGGAGAGTCCCAATCTGGTTAATGTATATCAAGTTTTGGATGATATTGGTCTTTAAGACAGGAATTGGTGAGCATTTAAAATTTCAAGAAGATTTCTTTGGAGATGCGAGATTTAATGATGTCTCAATCTTAAGATAACTCACGAATCACATTCCCTGAGTAAGTAACCATCGTCCACTTAAACAAATAACTGGATTGAATTGCCTTTGATTAACAGGTGATCTAATCCTTCAAACACAGGTGATTTAGATTATCTAATAAAAGACACTGGATTAGGACCTTCCAGGAGCAGGGTTGGAGTGCTGTTCTCAATGCAATAATATTAATATTAAGATAAAAGTAAAACCATTTTAAATAAATAAAAAAGGCATTTTTAATAGATTAGGATTGGGTTGACAATCCATCATTATCCGCTACACAGTCATTACCTGGTGCTCCTTAACATGGGGCCACCCTGTAGTGGCCTTTGTGGGTGTCAGCGGTTTCGGGGATGGATTTCAGGCTATGATGATCCCTGTGGAGCTTATGTATAATGCAATAAGAATGGCGGGAGGTGTGCTAGGCCAGTCTGCAGGGGGTCATGGTGAGGGGAGGGATGAACCACCTGCAGCCTAAGTGGGTTTCTTGCTCTCCATTTATAATACTTTTACATAATGAAGAAATTTTAGTTTATTGTCTTGTGTGCGCTGGAGGTGGTTGTAAGCTGAGAATGTAATATAACTACATCTTGTTTAGCCATGCAAGGTTAAATACAAAGTACTTTCCCGTACCCTGGAAAAATTAAGAGAATAAAATGAATTTTGTCATATCTACTTGAATTATTATTAATGTTTATTAATTACCTTTGTTTCCTTGACTTGTCATTCTCTGCTCTAACAACTATCTTGAGAGAGATTGGGAGAGATTGGCTGACCACCCAATTTCTCTGATCTAATGCCACAATTTATCTCTGCCATACAGCTGATTCCTCTACGTCAGTAGTTTGCATATTTCCAGTTGGCTGCTTCCAGTCAGAGGTAAAGGGAGTAACTGGCTGTAGACAATATGCAGTCTTATTCATTATCTTTAGTGAGGAGTCTGGGTGACGTTCAATAGATCACAGGGCAGTATTACAGCTCTCGACTTACCAGTTGACTTAATCTCAGGCACTCCATAAGCATTGTCAGTGTGTGCAAAGCTGCCATTGTCATTCACTCATTCACGTAGAGTTTCGTGAAAATTCGATAGAGATGCAATATGTCCTAACTTGATATTCTTTTCTCTATTTCCCCCTTTTTTCATTAAACTTTTAGCATTTGAATAATATTTCTATGTGCAGCAATTTATAATTAAATCAGACATTTGTGTGATGATGTCTCCTACGCTAGCTGTAATTACCTCATTTTTGAGTGACCCTGGGTGACGGATCTGTGTGTTTATCGTACTCATCTGTATTCTGTTCTAAGTCTGTTATTGCTGATAACGTGTTACTTACTACTAAATCAGGTCATGTGATGCCATTTAAGATGGCATCTCTTGAAGATACCCATATATAAACAAATAAGCTTTGGGAAAACTAGCTAACTCCCTGAAATTCCCTCCAGGACAGAATGCTCATTTCTAAAATATATTTTATAAAATATATGTGTGTGTGTGTGTGTGTGTGTGTGTGTGTGTGTGTGTGTGTGTGTGTGTGTGTGTGTGTGTGTGTGTGT
>JAOVYW010005621.1:0-12112 GCA_025775045.1 Hiodon tergisus
ATTCCAGGTTGTAAGGCAACAAAACACAAAAAATGCCAAGGGGGGTGAATACTTTTGCAAGGCACTGTATATATATATATATATATCCCAACATTTTTTTTGCCTTTATTATGGTCTCTGCAGAACCATTCGATCCTAACAAAATCTACTTCTTTTTATCTCACTGTACATGCACATTTTTACTTTTTATAAAATACCTTTATAAAATAATCCTGCCACATTTTTGTTTGCAATGCATAATTTTTAATTTGGTTATCAATCAATCAATCAGTACATTTTTATGAAATGCTTTGTTTTCATATCACAAAGATGCTTCATCTGGTAATGGTGCAATAATTCCCAGGCCTGACCCCCAGAAAGAAAGGAAAATAGTGTCCACTGTTATCCAGGAGAGGAGTGAGGGAAAATCCAAAACATCCAGGAGAGGGGGGGGGGGGGCTAAGATGGCTGGCGTCCAGTCTAAAGGACTCAGTGGGCTTGCCGCTAGGATGCATTTACATTTACATTTTTAACATTTCTGACATTTTGCAGACGCTCTTATCCAGAGCAATGTAAAAAGTTTTAGAGTTAAAGTGCAATACAAATGGCCTCAAATGACTGCTCAGAAGAGAGAGACAGAACATTGTTAATGCTTACCTATGGATGCAGTACGATCTCATCTTAAATCAACATTTAAAACCAGATTAAAAACCTATGTGTTGAGTCTATCCTTTAGCTATCTTGAGTGCTGAGAAGGAGGGTGGAATTTGGCAATAAAACCTTCAGGTCCAAATACCTTTCCTTGCTGTCACCTCTCTATTAGTAGGCCCACCCTTGTTAGTCTGGCTGGGCTCCTAGGAGGCGAGACTCATAGTTTATTTCTGCTGAGACTACATAATTGTTGCACAAACACTGAATTGCATTTTACTCGCCAGTGCAGTCCTGGCAGCAAGAATGGACCATCCACAAAGAACCTCACTGTTTGCTGTATTCTTTATTTGCTTCTGGGATCAGGGAAATTATTTACCTTGGGAATCAGGGAATTACTTTCCAGTTTTCCCACATTTGCACTGGGTTTTCTGGTTTTTGGATTCCCTCTGGAAAATTCAACCAGTAAAGCACTTTGTGACATATTCTGTTTGTAAAAATGCCCTATAACAAATGAAATTTGATAGATTGATTAATTTATTTGCTTCCATTCAGCTTTTAGAACATTATTGAGGTTGGGCGCTAAGGTTGGGCAATTAGGCCAGGTTTACAATCTGCATTACAATTAGTCCCAAAGTTGTTCAATGGGGTTGAGGTCAGGGCTCTGTGCAGGACAATTGAGTTCTTCCAAACCAATCTCAACAAATTTCTGTATGGACCTCATTTTGAGCATGGGGGAATTTTCATACTGAAACCGGAAAGGGCCTTGAAAAGGCCCCTCATCACTCCAGAGAACGCATTTACACTGTTCCAGAGTTCCAGAGTTGCTACTACAAACAGATCATTTTAAAGAGTAGCAGAAAGGTCCTCAACATTCAAAAGAAGCCAAATTCTATGGTCCCTATACAGCAACTCATATTCTGTTGTCTTTACTAATAGATTCTCACCTCTCAGCAACACATCTACTGAAAAAGTTCCCAATATGTCAGATAACCTTAAAAGGCCCATGATGTGCATCTAATTATTTGCTATCAGCAGTTTTATGTTTTGGTTTAAATGTTAGAGTTTAGGCTCCCAGACTGAATGCATGGGTTTCAGTGACTGTGAATTTCCAGAGCTACTGCACTTTTGCAAGGTCTAACTTTTGGAGAGGGCTGTCCATCTTTGGTCCCAGTGTTCCGAGAAGTGCAGTGGGTCTCATGTTTTCAGAGACAACAGGTATCCCCCCAATATTTACCTATTGTAGCTCGTATAAATAAGAAAAACAGCCTTATAAAATAGTAATGACTGAGAAAAAAATGTCTGTGCGGCTGTTTGCCAGTAGACAGAGTTGGAACCTAGCAGTTCCAACTCTCCAGGGCCGTATTCTCTGGTGCCCTGGTCGAATGAGCTGCAACAACTCCTAGCAATATTCCAATGTAAACTTAAAGCCCACCTTTTTCAACTGTAACTCTGCCCCAAAACCCTGATATCACCATCTTACCTGGAAATCAGAGAGAATGGTGAAGTAGGTACCTGTTTGTTGCAGTTTGCTAGATTATAGACTTATAGTCATTAGGGCATTTTATTCAGATTTACCATTATGCTATTACTGATGCTGTATATGCCAGTAACGTGCGGTGAAATCTTGTCATAGGAAGGCAGTGACCTATCAATGTGGCATATTTGTCTAGATTCAGTTAATGTTGCACCCCAAGTTCATATCAGGCATCACCACTACAGTCATATGTGAGGCTAATGCACAATCAAATCTAATAATCTAATTAATAAACACATTTATCAGATGACTTATACAACAAACACCTTTGTGTCAGAACACAGTGTAAGAGAGAGAGGGGGGCCTTGGTGTCAGCGAACTGACAAGTAAGACAGCTTATTCACTCCTACAAAATGCACAAACGCACACAGACATTCCACACACACTGAGGGTCTGGTGACGGCGCAACATGACTTAGTCAGAAAAGTCAGAAAACATTGTGTCGGCAGCACAGCTTTAAAGTACAACACAGCTTATTTGCTCCTACAAAATGTGCTAAAGGCGCACAGACCGACACTCAATGAGTGTCTGGTGACGGCGCACTAGGATTAAATAAAGAGAGAACAAACTCGGTGTCAGCACAGCTTTAAACTACAAAACAGCTTATTAGCTTATGGTTTCCCGTTAGCTACCACAGCTCTTTTTTCTTCATAAGATAATGGTGAAAATCTTTTTAAGTATTGAATATCCATGCAGAGAACCGTTGAGCTAGCCAACGCTAGCCACTAGGTGCTACCAAGAATCGTGGAGTGCGTGAGAGGGAGTGGATATCACGTGACATAAGGCACGGTCGGTCTCTGCCTCAACGTTGATAATTCAATTCAGTATGAGAACTGACTGCACATGCGTAAATCTACGGCCATGGCCTTGAATTTCCTGCTAGAAACGGTAGTTTTTAGGAGCAAACCATGGCAAAAAGAGTATATAATACTTTTAAAACAAATATTCTGACTACTTTACTGGAGTATGTGTATTCCTGAGAAAAACTTTTTTTTGACGAATCATGAAAAACATGCATTACCTGTGTTGACAAAAACCCTATAAAATTCCACTTAATCAACATTAATGCCATCAACTCAGTATATTAGAATACCATAGCCCAGTGGAACTATGAGGTACTCTAAAACTTCAACTGTTACCATGTAATTTTGGTTTCAAGTGGGAGGCAACCAGAATAGAAAACAGCTTCCCATTGATCTCACCAACACTGAGCATAGCATTATCATTCTAATTGAAAAAAATCTGCAAGACAAATTCCAGAAATTAGAAAAAACCTGACGACATATCATTCACTCAATCAAAGCTTGACAAGGCAAACAACCAATGGTTAAAGTTTGATGAAAATCGCTACAGGGTAAATATATAACATTAACTAAAAAAACCTAAATTGCAGAAAGAATCTGTCCTCAACCGCTTTTAAAAAAAAGTATAAGAAGTATTCTTAATAATAGAGAACTCCTAATGGATACATTATCTTCATGTGATCCAAGGAAAAGTGTCTTACCAAATTTTATGTATAATTATTATCTTTAAATACAGGATCAGACATATGTATCCTTCATGAATATTTATCCTTTTACATAACCTTTTTCAAGAAGAAAAGGTCTTTGAGTGGGACTGTATAGCACACGAGGGCGTGTTCAGTGCAAGAACAAACCTCTGTAAATAATAAACATCCAGCCTCTTTTAGTTAAATTCTTCCCTTTTTTTTTTTTCTCTCTCTCGTTTGAGCCAGCTTAGCTGGATCTTTTAAAATAATCTTTTGTTGTTGGCACCTGAGTGTGATTATCATTAGTGAAACCACACTTAGGTGCACAATGAGCTCTCATTAGAGGCCGTGGTCCTCCCTCTCAAGTCTGCTGTCCATCATGGCTTTAGGGTGTGGCTGCCATAATCCAACCTGTGCTCCCACAAAATTTGGATTAAATAAGTGGTTATAACTAGACTCCTAGTATATGACTTCAATGGTTTCAAGGAAAAAGCCAGCAAGGACCCAGAATTACTAACTAGCACGCTCATCAAGAATCTAATAGAAGAAACAGTGAAAAATATCTGAGTTCACCATATCGGTAACAACAGCTACTTGTTGCCAAATTAAATGTCTGATGAAATCTTAAATAGGTGCAAATTGCTCTGTGGCTTTTCCCCTCCGATTTATTCTACCCATGTTTTATTTTGTTAATAGTTTGTTTTGCTTGTATTGTTTTAGTTACAAGGTAGTCTCCATTCCCCTGAACCCCATTTCTAGCCCTTGATTTGCAAATCTCCCAATATTTGTACCAGATCCAAACCCTCATTTGCCTCCTTTTGTGTTTTACCCTGCTTCTTTTGCTTCCCTCCTTAATCAGTTGTTACCCATTCACATCTGGTATATAAATTACAGCATTTTCAGCCACCCAATTCCGAATGTACTGAATACTGCTAAATTAATATTCTGAATGCGCTATTAATATGTTTAATAAATCTGGTTAAATCAGGTATTTCTTATTTGCCCTCTTATGCGCACAAAGGCACTGATTATACTTGATGGTTAGACACACACTTGCATTCTCCTACTGATGCTAATACGCACTATTATTTCCATAGTGATGCTTATACACACACTTACATTCCCCCACTGACGCTTATACAATTACAATTACACTTGCCAACAGGTTTGAATCTGGAATGAGCTTTCTGTCTAAATGATCTAGTCAGCACAGGTTGATAAAGTGGATGAATTCTCCAGCACACATGAGAGGCTAGACCCGTTTCATGTCTCTTTCCTTTTTTAAGACAGGTTAATAGATATGCATCGATGAATTATCTCGAGGTGACATTTTTTTTTTACATTTTAGCACACATGGCATGTATCAAAACCTGAAAATCGGGCCCTAAATAACTTCATATGCTATGTTTTTAAAATGAATTAGTCACCAGTGACTTCAAAATTCTGAAACCCAGGAAACACAAACCTCCATGCTTCTGAAATCTGAAATTAAGAAAGAAAAACTAATACAAATTCTTTGAGAATGGAATTAAGTTCCATTTTGGAGAAATTGCATTTTATGAAATACTGAAACACCTGGGACCCAGTAATTGTTACAACAGATATAGAGGAGCGCGTGAAAAACCAGGTGGCCCAGGCAAAATCAGAATTTAACTTACCAGAACCAAACTCAACAAGGATGTTTGGGCAATGAAGTAAAGACAACTGGGAAAAACATCTGAATCTTTTCATAAACCAAGCAGGATACAATGGCCAAAATGGCAATACATAGCTACAGTAGTGTAACAAAACTTAAGGCAGGTGAGTAAATCCATCCAGCCAAATGCAGACTCTGATCTCACTAAGCACTAAGCACTATAAATATATATCGACTAAATAAAAAGTGTAGCTTCACATGATTTCTTTTATGGTCTGTTACTACTAGGTAATGAATTAACACATGAATAACAACTTTGCCCAAGCACACAAATTTAGTGACTGCAACCTGACCCAACCTGTGAGTCCTAATTTTCAGGTCTCAGAAGAATTCAGCAGGGTTTAATTGATTCCCAAACTAGGCAACATTCCAGCAGACAACTGAAAATGTGATAACTGGAATTAACTGTCAGGTCATTACTCACATCTCCACAGAAAGAATTATAAATCTCATCCCAATTTTAATTAAATAATTGTTTTGTTTTTCTAGCCATTTATATGAGTAATTTATGGTAACATACAACGATAGTACAGAGGAATACAGCGACATATGACAGCAATAAAGTGCAAATACATTTTTAAAAGCTAAACATAAGATTTGCATTACACTTCTCTTTAATATTTCTCTTTTACATCAAATATTTAAATAAAATGTCAAATATTAAGTACCACCAATGTTCTGCACAGCTGCTCTTATTGACGTGTTATTAAAGTGTTAAAATGATAAATTGATAAATATATATGTTTATGCTTTCAATTATCATTTTAAAAAGTCGACTTTCCCTGTGATCTCTCAATTTTCCACATTTTCAACTTAAATTAAGTAGATGTGTAGATGATAAACCCTCAAGTATGCAGCAATCGATGAGTATGCATGGAGAGCATCGGTTGCTCCGAAGATCCACGGCTTTTCAGGTTAAACAGTGTCCCAAAATGAAAAGCCTGTTTGCATTTCTGCTTCAAAGCAACTTATAACATTAGCTTTCGGTAAAAGAAAACAGGATGACTGTACACTTGGATATGAAAGATACCATAAGACCATAAGAATCTATGATTTTGCAATCTTACTCACATTTCCTCTATATGGAAACCCAAACAATGCATGCGATCTGATATGTCACAATAAGTTCATTTTTAGATCTTCAAAGGAGTTAAACAGCATGCTAGGTATACAGAGTTATTTCTCTGATGTCCAGATATCCTTCTGGAAATATAGCTTACAAAAAATGAATAAATGGGAGTGCCAAACCTACTATTTAATAATATTTTAATTTTATATGTCCTGCTCAGATTTTACCCACACATAAACTCAAGAATAAATACATCATACTTTTTATGTACACAGCCTAACAGACAAAAATATAAAAATGTGATAAAAATGTTCCCTTTGTCTAAAGAGGCATGGGATGTGGAATAAATGAGTCGAATAATCTCACTTCTTGCATCATCAGAGCAGGTGTTATGGTAGATTTCTATAAAATCTGACTCTTGAATGACAGTAATAGCACATGTTTATGAATAAAACATTAACACAAGTTTCTCATATATGTAGACAGTGAGAAAGAGGACATAAATACTAAGCAATTGCTCCATTACAAATAGAAGCCACAATTGTAGCACTATGGTTGCAGTAATCCTGTGCCCTGCCCCTGCTATGCGACTGTCACCATGGGAACCGTACAATGATATGACAAAAAACTGAAATACTTACTCAAATTCTAGGGGGTTCCTCTGCAGTGGTGTGCCCATAACAGCCTTTGCACTCTTGCTTTGCAGCTGTGATGACACCTCTTTCACCTCACAAGGTCTCTCTTTCCACCAAAACCAATCCAATAGAAAGTGATTGTGCTTGCTAGCAGCTTACATCTCTCCTGCATCCCTACAGCAGGGGTAGCGGGAGGGGAGTTGTGGAGAAATGGGGGAAGGTAGAAATGGGTTGATGTCTTCACAGCAAATGCCAATATCCTAAACTTAATAATTTAGAGATTGAATAAACCATTGAGATAATCAACTATTTACATTTTTTAATTAAACATATAAATTAAACAGAATTTTATACATTTGTTTTTTTTTTAAATGTCTTGCTACTTGGAATTTTAATAGTCTCATTATATCTTGATATTATCACTTGCCATAACACCAATATATAGCTACTGTAACTGCATATTCATTTTATTTTTGGCATGCAGCTGATTCCTAATAGTGTCCAGATGTAAGATTGTTTTATTTATAATAACATTGCACGAACTATATTTCAGCAATTAACAAATACTTTCCCCCAACCGCAGTAGTGTTGAATAATGAGCCAGTACTGTAGTATAAACAATCCTCCACTGTAATGTACTCGCTTTGGGACAATTTCATTTAATTTATTCGTTCTTTTTTGTTTGTTTTAATATTTTGTCGGACAGCATAGCTGACAAACTATTTTGAATTAGCTTTGTCAAATTAAGTAAAGCTCCAGTATTGGAGGGTGTCTCTGAGGGGGCTACGTTCCATCACTATATTGCCTTTCCGCGAGGGTGGGCTGGGCTCAAGCTGGCAGCTGAATTAAGATTCTTGCTGCCAGCCAGGCAGGAGAGCAAACAAGTTTGTGGTAACAGAAGTGACCGAAAAGCAACAGCAGGGTTTTTGTTTCTCCTGTACCCTGGCTAGTGAAGCAACAGCTGAACAAAGGCACATCTACTGATTACTTGAAGCTTCTTGTGGTCTGCTTTTTGCTGAGCTAGTGAATGGACCTGGACCTAGGGTTAGTGACAAGAAGATAACACTTGAGTGGCTTAGACAGCAAGATCCACTGATATACCCTAGCTCAGGCAGAGGACAGCCATGGTGGCACTGGAACAAGATGGCAAATCCCAGATAGTGGTTCTAGAATCCAGACTAACTATGCCCTGGTTTATTTTTGCTCCACGGGTCCCGCAGTTTTCAGGGAAGGGAAAATTAACATTAAGGAAATGATGGGGACAAGTGAAGGCCATGTTACGAGTCCAGGGACTCACTGAGCAAGAGAAATTGGACTTCCTCCTAAGGGAAATATGACTTTGAGCTAAGAGGGAGGCATTATTGCCTATGGATTTAGAATGGGATGTCATAAAAGCTCCTGAAGGTACTGTCTTGTTTTTTGACCTGTTTCTGTCTCAGCATTCTTGGATTGTCTGTATTTTCATGATACCAGAATTTCAAACTTATATATTATACCAAAAAAATTATAATCTGAAAAAAGAAAGCAAAATTAGGTAACATTCCTTTAATAATGGTTAACAATCGTGACTGTACGTGCAGTAAACACAATTTGCATATTATCACAAAGATATTAAATAAATAAATGAATCACACATGGTTAAAAATGAGAAAATACAACTATCTCAAAATAATTATCTATAATTGTCTGTTTTATTTATGTAGGACTATGATTGACTTGCTCCTAGTTCGGTTTGTTTTCAGCATCAAAATAATGAGTATTAATTAAAACAATTAAGTGGATGAATTTGATCACTTAATAAAAAATAAAAAGTATTAAGTGATTCAAGTGATTAATTGACGGAGAGCTCTCAAAAAAATTAAATTTGTTCTTAAAAGCATGTTTCAGGGGTTTCGGGTAAATACCATGTGATATCAGCACAAACTAGGGCTTCAGAAAATGTTAAAATCTGTTTTGTTGTTTTGTTTGATACTCAATTTAGTAAAGAAACAAACTACTGAATGGCATAATGAAAAAGTATTTTTTTAAACACAGTTTTTTTATCAATAAATATTTTCTCTGTGCTTTTAAAAATCTAACAATCAATGTTATTTGTAAAAATGGAAACGCAGACAAATACTATCGCTCCAACGTAGAGTACAAAACCGCAAAAAACGCAAAAACGTTAGCACTAAATTTAATTCCTTGGCTTTCTGTATTTCACAGTTCAATATGTTTTACCGAGGACATGAATTTTTACTTATATAAGTAGATTTTTAATGAATTTAATTTAATGATCTACAACAAGTCCGAATTATTTGAAGAGGTCAGAGTCGCATAATTTAAAACATTTGTTTGTACCGTTTTAAAGCACCGTTTGCATTTGGGCTTGGATGGATATTTTACTTTTCCCTGCTCATTAGCTTCATAAGCGAAACACTTTTACACAGCACTCTTGGTGTCCTCTTATTTTATAAGAGCGTAGGTCGCTGACCCTGTGTGCCTTCCATCTTAACTGTTTACTATTGAACCCTGGCGGCTGGGTCCCGGAATTGTTGTCGTTGTTTCCACCTGGCTAGTGTGGTATCCCTGCTTGGATTAAGTATTTATTTTTTTAAGTATTCGCTAACACGCAATTCTCATTATACAAGTACGGAGTGATCCGATGCGTTCTGTTCTCAGTATGAATTAATAATTAATGCATTTCAGAACTGTTTTTTTTAATTTTGGTATCGCGGTAGTATTGAAGTATCGGTATTTTTGACAACCCTATTGCCCAATTGCCTTATCTCGACCCGCCTGTTGAACCGTTTTGACTCTTGCATTTGGATTACTTGTCATAAACACCGCACTTGGGTCCTCCCTTGTTCTTCCGTTACAGCTAGTTTGCTAAATAGCTAACATTAGCCAAACACAAAAACAGATCGACTAGCCAATTTAACTAAAGTTACCCCCTCTCCCCTCAAGCATTTGTCATTGTCTGGAACTAGCTGCCAGAAACTCCCCAAAATTACTGTGTATACGTTGTAGATGTACAAGATACTATAGTTACGCTGTCATTTTTTTATTATTATAAAGAATTGTTACTTTCCCACATTTCTATAGATATGAGTCAGTAAGCCTTCCATCCAGTTACAAAAAGATGGTATGATAAGCAGCATTTATTCTTGAATTATTAAAATAATAACATTTAATTATTTAATCATTCATTTTAAGTATTTCTTAATGAAATGATTAAATGGAAGACATTTCCATAAAATGTTTATCATTGTAAGGAAATAACTATCACAAAAATAGGATTAATTGGGCCATTAACCACAAAACACTTTTTTTTTGGTTTTGTGTGAGCTTGTTCGAATTTCAATAGCACTACAGTAGATTACCATCTCCGTCGTACATGGAAATCTTTGTTTATATGAAAGATTTTTCTTATTTTTGTTTTACAGAAAGAGACCTTAAATTGTAGTACTACATGTTGTTAGAAGTTGTTAAGATGTTAACTAAGGTGATGTAATTAATTCATTAGTAATTACTATACTATGAATAAGTGTTTAATTTCTTGATTACAAAGTAATGTCAATTTATCTATAAAATGGGCTATAAAACCCATTTTAAAATACTCAGACTATATGTACGAAACCCATTTTACAAAACATAAAAATGCAAAAAATGTTTAAATGAACTTTCATAGCCCTCTCAGGGTGAACCAGTCAAAAACATTGAGGATATGTCTAACCAATCACAAGATGTGTATTATTGCCATAGTGTTGTTTGCTTGAGCTCTTGTTTAGCCAGTTAATTCTGCTATCCGCTGATCATAACAAAGGAAGGAAATGTCCCAATAGCGGTCTCAAATCATTCAGTTTTCAAATACCCTCCTTTCCCCATCTCAGATTTTATCTGCTGGCCTGTTACCTGTCTACAAATTGATAGCGGATTTCCCTGACACTTGACCCTGTCCCTGTAGTCAAGTTTAGATCAGGCCGAATTTCATTAGGATAGTGATCCTGTGGGTAATAAAATAGAAAAAAATATTCGCCAAACTTTGAAATAAGGCTGTAGCAGTAACAGTAGCTCGCCATAATGACCACTCCTCTTACGAACAATAAAACTATAAACAAATTATCAAAAGGAAAATATAACAGGATTATTACCTAGTCAGTTAGCTAACATTAGCTAACCAATGATCATACTATGAGGTAATTTAAATACGAAAGGCCATTTATTGTCTTGTATATAAGAAGTAAGACCAGAGCTTGAGATCCTAGCTGCAGCAGTTGTAAAAGCATGGTGGCTGCCTAAATAAAAGAGCACTACAGTAGTCTAGTCTACAAAGGACAAACATGGATAAGTTTTCCTGCATCCTTTAGAGTTTAGTCAGAGAAAATGAGCGATAATCAAAATATTTTATATGGTATTCAAATGAGAGACCTGGGTCAATTATTACCCCAAGATCATTGATTGGCAACCATGAATGGAGTTTGTAATGATGCTGTAGAGATCTTTAGGATCTAGGACTATCATCTCTGTTCTGCCATATTTTATTAATAGACAATTAGATTTTATTAGATTTGTTTTATGTCCTTGAGGTATGATACTCCACTGGAAGTCCTCACCTGGTTCCACTGCCAAGTAGTGCTGTTTGTCATCTGCATAGGACTAGAAATGAATCCCAGGTTTATTAATGACATTGCCTAGTGGTTACAAAATATGGTATGGTAGGGAGTATGGTAGAAAGAACCCTGTAGGACTATCTCTCTGGTAGGTGGGACTAAACCAGGAAAGAGTACTTCCAACGTATATTTCAAGCACAAAAGGCAGCCATAGTATGGACCTCACTGTAATCAGAATCTCTAAGAACATCACTGATAACTTTAACAAGTGCGGACTCTGTACTATGGCCTGCATCTGACTGTAGTGCCTCATAGATATTATAGCTGACGAGCCACAGTTTTTGTAAGATTTTTAGATGGGAAGGGAAGGAATTGTGGTCTTAAATTCTTTAGACATTTTTAAGTCTTAAAACGATGACTTGTCCTACCATTAAGGCCCTGATATACTCTTAATCCATATATATATA